>CABHPH010118048.1:0-18253 GCA_902168325.1 Peromyscus nudipes
AGTGAAACTCATTCTGGGTGGCAGGTACAACCTACTAAGTAGTACCGTAAACAACATCAGGACATTTTAAGTGTAGTAACAATTGTAGGAGAAAGGAATATGAAAAGATCGGATGTTGAAAGTAAAAGGTAAGAAACCATCAAGTTGGTGAAAAACTATCAGGACTCTCGGAGTCCTTTTAATTAAAATTCCACAAATATTAATTCATGTGTCAGTTCCTAGCAGCGGGGACTAAAAGATAACAGGGTATTTTGTCTTAAAAGCCATTTAATCTAAAAAACAAGAAAGGGGGCCCTGAGGGAGGGAAAATGAGGCTCTTAAAGAGGGGGATGGTTAATAGAGCACAAAAATGCAAGAGAGAATGGTGTGTATAGGGGTGCAAACTGGAGACATGGGGGAGACTGTGAAGGGGACAAATTAAGAGAATGCCGCAAGGAAAACTCATACTTTGCATGCTAATTAAAACAAACAAACAAAAACCACAAGAACAACAAGACCAGAAGGCCAACGGTACAGCAGTCATGATGAAGTGTGGAACTGATTTCAAATGCACACGCTGGCTGCGTCTGAGTTGAGGGGTTAAAGAACTTTGCTACATATCAAAGAATCACACTGATATAAGCTATCTATGAATTAATTCACTTACGTTCACTCAAGGCTCAGTCTGTGTAAAACACATAAGATGACTAGAAAACCTTAGGACGGGAGCTCAAAGTTAGAATTAAGCAAGAAATGACACTAGTCTGATTTTAGTGACCTCGTTGGTCTAGCTGTCAACAGGGCCATGGGTTCCTAGGACACCACAAGTAAACAGTGCTTTCTCATCAGACTCTTGGTCGACAGTCGTTCCAAGTTGGTCTCGACATCTCACTACTCAGGTTTTTCACATTAATTGCGATGTGGGTTTTCAGACCTGTTAGAGCAAGTTTGAATCACCTGATCAGGGAGTGGGGAAAAAAAAAAAAAAAGGAATCTCTCCCACACTCCTTACAACTAAGAAGGTCGAAGAAGCTGGAGCTCAGAGCACAAGGGAACTTCACCCAAACCTCCCCGGGAAAACCTGGAGGGCCCCCCCGGCCGCAGCTCAGCGTTGCAGCTCACGCCTCAGGGTACCTGATGCTCCCGCTTGGCCGAGGGCTCGGCTTTCACCTCCGTCACAAACACGCACGGCATCTTCCGCTGCACCGAGCCCAGGCGCCTCATGGTGCCCACGCCCACCGCGTCTCCACAGCGCTGGGTCCAGGGTGGAGGAAACCCTGCAGCAACCGGCCAGGGAAACGCACTCGGTCCTGCCTGGGAATCTAAACAGCGGCGCCAAGCTCCACCCCGACGAGGGGCGGGGACGCACGCCCGGAAGCGACCGCCTATTCGCGGGGCATTCTGGGAGTTGTAGTGCGGGTGTGAGGCTACAGAGCTGGCACCTCCACGTGGGTGATTCCCCTACGTTTTGAGGACCAATTTAAAAAAAAGAAAAGAAAAGATCCGTTGCCCGGTTTGGTGTACTTGGCCACAACTTAGTAACGATGTCATTTTCGGAAATTAACATCCAGTTATAAGTGATGAATCACTTTAGGATGCAGTGTCGCGCGTTTCTCCTGAAACTCACTTATCTGCTTTTTCTTTAAGAAATGTGAGGGATTGTGACCCGGAGAAGTTTAGAAAGAACTTTCAGACATTCCCTAACATGCAGACAGAAAGCCTGATTTTCCAGGGAGAACATAAGACAAATGCTACAATGAACAGAACTGGATTTTTTTTAAGCTTCTGTTTGAATTAATCATCAAACGGTGTATAATTTGGTGTCCTTTCCAATGAGTAAAATTTAGACAAATCCAAAACCATTGAAAAATCAACAAACGGCACTGTCAAGTTTTTTCTGGGAATCCAACCAAGGGCTTGAGTCAACTACAGGGCTAAAAACAGCTTGTTTCACTTGACTTACTGTCCAAAAACGACATTAGATGGTAAATAATAAAATTGGTGCTTATATAAGAAAAAAAGTATATTCTAGTAGTAGACCTATGTCACTGAAGCCTAAGATCATAGGGAGATTTTTGACTTTACTATCTTAGGTAACTGGAAAAGCCAATTTTTATTTCTATAATTCTTTTTTATCATCCCAATTTATATTTCTCTAATTGCTTTATCAACACATATCCAAATGCCCAGCAATTTACTTAAGCACTTAGAAAAAAATTAAATAACCTCATTTCCCTTGTAAGTATCTACCAGAGGACTCTCAAAAGAATAAAGTATCCCTAAAAACAAGTTCACAGTTTTAGGGTTGCTGCAGTAAGAATCGAGGGAGGGAGGAAGGAAGAAGTTGGCCCTTTTACAATCTTTCTCTTCTGGTACGTAATTTTTTTTCATAGGTGAACATACACAATTTTACACAAAACAGAAGAAAATGAGAGGCTGGGAATGGGGAGAGACTACCCACATGGTTCTGGCTCTGTGGTATTGAAACTGGAAACTCCTTAGCCTTTTAAAATCTTTAAAATCAAAGAAGTTGGTAATTTCTTTGAGACTCTAGAGAAATCCTAAGCAACAGCTTGTCTCTTGGGTCTCAGACAATCAAATGACCTTTCCAACTCTCAACTGTCACTTCCCAAACTGCCACAGAATATTCTAGATCCAACATTCTGCCATGTGTTAGAAAAGATAATCTTCCAGAAACATTCCACCTGCTTTAAGCCTCTCTCTCAAAGAACCGGCAGCAATATTTTGGTTCCTTCAATGCCTGGACAAGGCTTCTGACAGAAACAGAAGAATACCAGGAGACCATCACAGGATCAGGTTACTCAGAAGGATGGCAGCCATCAGCTTCCCCCAGTTCAGATACAGAGCTGGTTGTGGGACCCCTGGCCACCGACCTTAAAGTGGTACTACAGAATAACTGAAAGATGTTTCTTCTCTGATGCGTTAGTAACCTAGCACACACCAAAAGAAACTCTGCCTGAGTCTATCTTGGCCTGCACAATCCAGGATTTCTGGGATCTGTTTTTGAAAACAAAATTTCCTATCACTTCTCATTACAAGGAGTTAAAAAGAAAAGAAAAGAAGTGAAAAGTAAAACTAAATGATAGGAAAAGGAAAGGACTAAAAAAGGAAAGTCGAGAATTCTGAGTATTCCAAGGACTAACAGAAGGTGCCCATCTAATGTGTTACACAATGAAAGAATTTTTTTTTAATCCCTTTGTGATTTTGACCCAATTTTGCTATGTCTAGTGGAATGTGGGCTACTCATCAGCAATCGAGGTAAAAGCATTTTTCAGCCCTTTCCCTGCGAAATCACTTAATTCAGCAATAATAGTGTTTGATACCAGTCTTGGAAAGCCATCTAGTGAAACTTCACACTCAGTCATGGATTCATCTGGAGGACATGCACGCTTGAAGACTTCTTAGAGGAATTTCCCTGACTAGCCTGTGACTTAAGATGGGCACCTTGCTGTTCAAGAGTTAGAAACAAGGGCAAACCCAAAGACAAGGCTTATGTTTATATATTAATCAATAATTTGAAGGGTTTTGCCAAACCTTCATCCCCTCTTTTACTTCTAACACAGTCTCGTTTCTTTATTTTACAGTTATAAGCAAACTAACCTTTGCTAAATTGTTTAGTTCTAGATTATTACTCTAGACCATCCACTCAAAAAATTTAAGGCAATTTGCCATATTTTACTTCAGTGGAAATCTGTGTTTGTCTTGATCATTTGAGATTTCAGTTAAAAGTCTGCAGTAATTTAAAAACATACTCTGATCCAGTGTGCTCAATCAGCACCAGTCAACTTCTAAGTGACCTATGGTGAATATTCTTCATTTCTGCTAGATTCTTATTCTTATAGGGAGGATGCTTGGATGGAGACTAAAAACTGCTCATTGAAATGTCTCCCTTTGGGAATCAGAGGACTTCACCTTGTTTTCAACAAATTCTCCTACTTTTCAAGAATGCTGGAACCCTTTGCTATCAGATGAAGCTAATTCCCCTTTTATGATGGATGAAAATGGAACCAAGTCACTGGATGAATAGGTACTCCTTTTTATTTTCATGTACGTTTATTACTATTACAATCTGGCTATAGTTTTTCTTAAGTCAGTGTATATAGCACCAGGTATATATTTACATAATCGTATATGTTTTCTTGGAATACAGATTGTATGTTTATCTTGGTTACACTTCCAAATCATATATACAAATAGCTATTTCCTCATGAAATACTTACCAATTTTAATTTTGAAAATATGAATTTGTGTTTCTTCTTTAACCATACACTGAAAAATAAAATACAGTGTTAAATTTACAGATAATGTTTTAGTATACTTGATATATAATGAGTAAGGAAGATATTCCTGTAGGTGAAGTAGGCTACAGTTACATATGAGGTCATTTATGATGAGCAAACAATGGCTTATGTAACAATGAGGAAAATTCTGGAAGTTTGAGTTTGTGTGATTACTAGTAACCACTTTCAACATTTCTGCAAAGCTAGAGAAGGTATCTTCTAATTTAAATTTATTTAAGAATTAGCTATTGTGTAATATACTGTCAACCGGAGGTCAGTTTTAAAGGAATACTACTGATAGCCTGAAAGACTGTGGAAAAGAAAGAACAATTTCCCCCTTACACACTGATAGTTCTTATATTTGCGATCCTGCAATCTGTACATATTTATAAAACACAGTCATTGGATTAGCAGCAAGAGATTGAAAATGGCAGAAGTTGGGAATGACTGCTATTTCTTTGTTAATTCCACATGCATAAAGGTAAATATTGTACTACTTACAGTGCACATGCTTAAGCTTTTTAGTAGAATGAAGGAAGAAACAGCAATAAAAAGATACCTTAATTCTGAAGTAAAAGCCTATGTATTTTTGATATCTCGAATTTATGTGGGGAAATCTGGGTTAATTTAAAATTATGATATATTTAAAACTATTCTTTATGTATATAGTCAGTTTCATAGTTTTTATATAACATTTTTGCATATCTTATGTCTTGGTTAGACATCAAATTCCTAATTCTGTATGCTATATAATGATATTTATAATATAGCACATTATTTTGGTGTATATGACTTCAGTCATACATTATTAAATAGTTGAATTCAGGTTACTATCAATAATGTAGTATCTGTTTCCTTTTTGAAATTAGTTAAAACAGTTATTTCATTTTTCTTATCAAAAGTCTGAGTAACAGCAAGTATTTAACTATGTAAAGAGAGATAGAATGTAGCATAAACAAATTAACCACAGTTATAATATTTGAGATTAATGGATATTTTAAAAATGGATAAATGTAGAAACTCATTTGTTGCTCATGTCCCAAATGAACTTAAGAAAGATAGATGTTCTGTCTGGTCAAGCATCTTTCAGCTCTGCTAGAAACCTGGAGTCAAACTCTTTGGCCACAAGAATTCAACCCCCTTTTGTCCTGTCACTTTTCAAAGACTTCTTGGATGACAGACTTTCTGTTCCAGATTGTCAGAGTTTTTGTCTCTTTCTCTGTTTACCCTCAAGTGACTGATGAATAATACCTTCTAAGGAAATGACTAGACATAATTTAGAAACCATTATACCTTACCTCACATTGTTTCTCCAATATACTGTGAAAGGTTTTTTTTTTTTTTTTAAGAGTGAAAACAGAGAAAACGAGTTAATTGCTAACATGTGGCTGTTGACAAGTGATGGAGCTCTGGTGTTAATACCAGTTTGCCCGAACGCAAACTCACTGCTCATTCTCCTGTGCTTTCAGAATACAAACTCTGTCTTTGAAGGGAAAAGAAAGTGAATAGAGAAGTAGAAAGAAGACATAGAGTGTGTGTCAAAAAGAAAGGAATGCAATGGAGTTGTTATTGTTCGCTATTCCCCTGTCTATGAGACAGTGGCCTACAGTTTTTCCAGCTGTGAATATATGCACAAAAGAATGTTGAATTCAAAAATAAAGCAATAGCAGGCAGTTGACGTAATCCATATCTAGTTTGGTTTTTATATAAAATACGTGCGCAAATATATTTAGTCAACTGTTTGTACATCAAGAACATAAAACATGTATGTTATGTGTGATGTGGAAATTACTGCGGTTTTCACAATATCACACAGTTGAGATTCCACTTACTTTCTTGATCTCAACACAGTTTGCGGCATCTCCACAGACTGCTGGTCTTAGTGGTCGGTAGAGACTGTCTTCAGTGTGACGGGTGCATGGTAGATACTTGCCAAGCTTTCTTCAGAAAGAGAAATAAACCCTCCCTGTTGCTGTATTGCAATCAAGGGAGTCTCTGCCCTCACATCTATGGGCTCACTGGATGCAAAGGGCATCATTTTGAGAGTTAACCTGTGGTGTGTTGTACTGTTTGATCATTACCTTTTCTGATCACTTTCGCACTCTAAAGAGATGGGTTTGTGACAACTTAGTCATTATAAGCCTGTGTTGATAGTGCATGTTTCCATGATTCCATTGTTATAGACTCCCTCTTCTTTGGTTGGTTAACATTGTGCTGCTACACGCTAACATTAATATACTGTGTCTTCTGTACTTTCTGTCTCAGGGTTCTCAGTGCCGATTCCGACACTGTGAAGAAGCCCTTGGCAGTGACACTGTGTGCTCATTATGGAGAGAGAGAAAATGTTTAGACCCTCTTTGCAGATTTAGACACATGGAAATGCAGGTAAAATGACCGATCGCTTTCACTAAAACACCCTTACCTTCATCGTGGCAATAAACACTTTTATAACAGAATAGGGAAGAAATCATTCTGCCTCCCCATTCCTCCCCAAGTTAAGTGTTTTTCACTTTGTTCAAACTAAACTAGTACAAAATAAAAGAACATTTTTATCTTTTAACTAGAAAAGCTTAGAGGGGGCAAAATGTAGGAAACACAGATGATTCTAAGTCGGCCCTAAAAGCTATCCTTTTCACATAGCATTGTGTTCTGACAGCCTGCATTTATTGTGAGTTACCTAAACATTGTATTTTCCCCTACTTCCTTTCCATAGCAAAACTGCAGCATTTCATGCTTCTGGGAAACCCAACCTCTTGGTTGTGTGAAGATCAGCTGTATTTTTTACCACAGCAAACCCCGAAATATCAATGGATTATTTTTGCCACCAAGTAGCAGTGAGTATATCTGTAATAACTGGATCTCCAGTATTAGAGTCCGGTCTTGGTGTAGAAGGCTAGGGAGGCACAGTTGCAAACAACCAGATGAGAAGTGCAGGCATCTCTCACAGGTGGGGAGAGCCAAGACATACTCTGGGTTCCATGCCACTGTCTGTCACAGCAGCTGTCTGCAGTGATACAAAAATGCTTCTTTGTGGTGAGACTTGACATAGATTCTTCACAGAACACAGAGGACCTCATATTTAAGGGAACCTTGTTGGAGAAATTGGTGATCTCAAGGTTTTCCCTGATGCTGTAAGCAACCTTATTCTGCTACAGTCACCATATGTCTCTGGTGGAATGGTCCTAGATAAGAGCAGAATATGATATTAGTCCTTTGGGAATGAAAAGATTAGTTTCCTATAACCTCAATAAGTGGATAGCTAAAACTTTAGCCCCTTTATTACATACGTGGGGAAAGTTTTGACCTCATAAAGCACATCACATATGCAATACTTTTATTATTGTTTCTCTTCCTCACTAGAATGTAAGCATCTGGAAGCTGGGGAACATAATTATTTCTTTGCCATTGCTTTGCCATGTCTGGACCAAAAAAAAAGTGTAGTAAATTAGTTGCTTAGACAAATGGGTGGGTGAGAAGAGATGGAAACTTGCTGGGATGAAAGTGGTGAAGCTGTGTAACGGATTAACTTGGCTTTGTTAGTTTACAACAGTATGATTTTTATCCAGGGCAAAACATTCCCATGGCATTATTTTTATCCGGTAGTTTAATCCCAGGGATTTCACTAGCTCTTTTAAGACCAGCGGGAAATGAAGACTGCCTCCTCTCAGAGCAGAGCTGAATGGGATGCCTGTGTAAATGACTACCATTCGTCTTCCCACTGTTAAAATAAGCTCTGGTGTAAGTGCTGTAGTGTTGTGTGGGTTGTTCTTGTATGTTGTAAATAGAACTAGCCTTTCTGGAAGTACCAACTTTTCCAACAGGGCTTAGGGCTTAGCCTGACACTTGGAGTAAGCCTCCCTTCAATAGTGTCAAATCTACACCCGTGCACTGACTCTAACCCTTCCCCCTAAACGTTCTAGCTCATCATGAGAAGTTATTAAAGAGATGTGTAGACAAATAATGCCCAGTTTCCTTAAATCTCCTTGACTCTTTGGAAGACAGGAGAGAGTTGCTTATATTCACTACACTATATATCCAGCACAGGTTCATCGTGTACACTTGGATCTTGAACAGAACTTCTATTTTGAATAGAACTAATTTCATTCTGGCTTTTATTTTTATGTCAATCAATGTAAGAGACTCTCAACTGGTCCTTTTCACTCATTCTTCTCCAGCTTTCCTTTGTCAACACAATTCTATCTTCTCTGAATGTTCCTCTCGTCTTTCACACTTTTATGTAAGAAGTTTACCCTTGAGAACTCTAGTTCTCCTGTGGCACTCTTCACTGTTGGCTGACAACCCCACCCCCCACCCCAACTCCCTCTCTTCCAAATCTCAAGTACCACCAGCTCTAAATGTGAGATGAGAGATTTTCTTGGTCCTTGCTGCCAATTTCAGACTGTTTCTGACACTTCTGTCTGATACTGTCCAGCATGAGTCTGATGTTAATTATTTTTATTAGTTTGTTATTATTTTATTAGTGTTGTGTCATTGTCTTCTGCTATGTTCATCTACCTCCTTTCACCTCGTTTTCAACCGTAGGCAACTTGTAGATCATTGTTACTATACTAGTACCATTCTATTAACTCTTGGTAATTTCAATAGGAAAATATGTGCTCTATCATCACCCTAGCCTCTCTATGCTTCTACCTGCTCAATCACTTACCCCTGCAATATCTTCTCATGAGTCTCCCTGGCAACCAGTGTTTTTCACACACTTCCCAATCTGTTACCATTCACTAAGTGCAGTAGACTATTCTTACAGCCATAATATTGGTACATGACTCGCCACTTATTTTGTGCCTGTATCTGTTAAATTGCTCACGGTTAAAGAAAACATATGACCATGCTGATGATGTTTAAATTCTTGGCCATTGACCTCAAATGAGTCCATACTACTGACTTCAGCCATGCTCTATACTGGTCCTCAGGTACATCTCTGTTCTTCTAGAATATGGTTTTGTATTGTCTTCCTTCTCATTCATCTTCTAACATCTCCTCATCCCAGATGGTGACCTTAATATTTTATGGAAGAACTTAAGGAATGAATAGGGAATTTCTACAGATTCCCGTCTACCCACCTAACTACCATCTGTACTGGTCTCTTCTTCACACTTACCATAATGAACTACCACTCTCTATCTAGTCAGTCTTCCCACTTGGTAACTAAATGAACAATTCTTCCTGTGACTTCTACACAGCCATTTTAAATTACCCAGCCATTCCTTTCATCATACGAACACGCATTTATCTTTTTATTAACTAAATAGTATTTCTTCTCAATCTGTTCTCTCACAAGTAGCTACTACTCCATGTTGTTTTTTTCCCCTACTGCAGTCTATTCTTGCTGTAAATATTTTCCTCCCTCCCTTCCTCCCTCTATGTCTTTCTTCCTTTCTTTTTTAGTAATCAGGTTTTTTTGGCCCTTCTCCCCACAGTGTGCAGATTATAAAATACATTGGTCAAATCTGAGTCCTTATGTCACCTGTGCTACTAGAAGTGGACACATTTGATATCTCCTTCTCCTTTCATATAATTTCTTAGCAGCTTGCCGACCTCAATAGTGTCTTCATTCTGTGCCCGCCATGACTTGCCCTTGCCAGTTACACCTCATGGGTGATATCCAAGGAAGTTGTTGAGTCTCCTTTTTATTTTCCTGTCTCCTGTCTCGTAATATCACCCAGTCTTATTTTTATTTTTAATGTTTATTATCACATGTTAGTTATACATAACAATAGGTTTGTGTATATTGTCACATTTGTACATAGTTGATCTTGATCATAGTCACCTCTCTTTACTATTTTGTCACCTCTAATCACTTTTGTCCTCCTTTCCTTTTCCCCACTAGTAATTATTAGGTTTACTTTATCTATTGACATGTGCCCAGCCTGTGTCTTTGTGAGTGTCTATACATGTGTGTGTTCAGTGCACCTATCTGTGTACACAAATAGAGCCCAGAAGAGGATGTCCGATAACATAGAGCTAGAGTTCTAGACCATCACGGGACTCCAGTTTGTCACATGGGTGCTAGGATCTGAACTCCAGTCCTTGGGGTTGTGCAGGACATGGTCTTAATCACTGAGCTCTTTCTCCAGTCTCAATTTTGTGGTTTCATTGATTCACACATCATTGACTCTGTTTACACATCACTCCAAATCAAGATTTCTCCCTCCCACATACACCATTAGATGTCTGAATTCAACTTTTTACTTTATTTCTTGATTTGTATGACTAACGATTATTTCACATTTAACATGTTTAAGACTGAGATCATGATTTTATCCATACTTTCTTAAAATCCATCCATAGCTGTTTCTGACTCATCTTGACTGTAAGCCCAGCCTTGCAGTTGCTTAGGACATCTGAATCATCCCCAAAATTTCTGTCATATCCCACATCTAATCCACACAGAGACATAATTCTACCACCCGGATATATCAGAGTCAGACTTCATCATCATCTGTACAATCTCCACATGGATCAAGCCGCCATGATTGCCTCATAACTGTATTGTTACAGCAGCTCCTGGTTCCCCCTTGCTTTCTCTCTTTATGTCTGTTCAAAGCCCAACACCTGCAGTCTTATGATCAAGCTGGTTTTATCCTCTACTCAAAATCCCCCAGTGTCTTTTCATCTAATTCAGAGAGGTCAGAGTCCTAACAAGAGCTTGAATTTGGAAAGTTATTTGATCAAGTACTCTGCTGGCTCCCCTGAACTCCGATGCTTCTCATTTTGCTCCAACTGTATGCTTCCCTATTTGTCTTTCCTGGAGCATGTTAGCGTATTTCTGTTTTCAGGCTTTGCATGAAGTACCCTTTCCTCAATATCTTTGTGGCAAGCTACTTTATTTCTTCAAAACTTTCCTCAAATATTGCCTTTAATGGGTTCTCTGCTTAGTGCCATAATTGAAATATAGCCTCCTGTCCCATCTCCTCTGTATACACTTCCAATTTTCCTTGCCTTCCTCTATTTCCCGTTTGCCACACCCCATTAATTTCTCAGATGCCGTCTGATTTGTTTGCTCTGTGCATTGCTTATTGCCTAATGCTTCCTTGTAGAATAAAATCTCCATGAGACCAAGGATCTTTGGTTCGTTCACTTGCCAATGCCGTACACTTAACAAAGGCACATAGCATTACCTCTTGTAGATTCTAACCTGGGAAATCTTAGATATTAGTTAATCATGTTAAGCTGAAAACTCATTCATGTTACGTTTTCCTCTGCTCAGACACAGTTCTGTACTCTAGAAATTTCTGGGTAGTAGACAGACTGTTGTTTTTGTCTGTTTCGTTTTGGTGTTACAAAGTACCAGAAAACTGAGTAGTATATAAAGAAAAAAAGAGGTTGATCTGGCTTATGATTCTAGTGGACGGAAGGTCCAAACAACACAGTACCGATAGTTTTGTATGTTTGGGACATAGTTTATTTCCCAAAGCCTGATGTGCTAGAATATTGAACCCCAGTGTGGTGTCATAAGGTAGTGGAACTTTGTGAGGGTCTCCCAGCTACCTCACAATACAGCAGAAAAGTAAAAGGAAATGTACAGGTGTAAATAGCACAAGGGGAGATTCCAGCCTCATGTTAAAACAGCCCACTCATGAGAACTCCACGAATCTCAGGAGCCCTGACCCTTATCAGAGAGAGAACATTAATCCATTCATGAGAGCAGCAGTTCTTCCCTCCAATTGGCCTTACCTCTTCAAAGTTCCACTACCTTATGACACCACACTGGGGTTAAATATTCTAGCACATCAGGCTTTGGGAAATAAACTATGTCCCAACATACAAAACTATCAAGGACTTTAAAAAACCATGTACTGAGCTACCATATTACCTATTCATTTTGGAAATATTGAATACTATAGAAGACTATAGATCAACTTATGTTGATCCCTAGCAGACCTGATAGTTCCCATAATATTTGTAGTGGCATCTGTCTACCAAATGCTATGTCAATCAGAACTTGAATGGTAAATCTTTTTCATTTTTTAACCTTAAATCCTTACATTGTCATGTAGTACATTTATGGGAAAGCATCTACCCTCCTGTGTTTCATTAAGTGCATATAACTACTTATAAATCCAAGCTGGAAATGTTATAAATTATGAAAAGACACAGCTAATAAAGCATCAGTTAGTACAGAACATTATGTAATCTATAGGTAATGATGTCCCTCAGGTCAAGATATGATAAAAGTTAGATATTAAGAAAGACAATCAGTGAAATGTTTTTTGGGATTCCATTTGTTGAATTGAGACCCACCAGACAGCATATGTAAAGTAGGTGAGATGGAGCCACAGAGTGTTATCTAAATCACCAGCTGTTCTCTTCCAGGATTAGGTGCTTCCCAAGACAATTTTCCATTAGTTGATTTGACACTGTAGATTATATCTATGCTCTAAGTGAAATTATCAATTATGTGTTCTTCATGGTTCTCTTCATGGGGCTGTGGGGCTTATATCAAACTGCCTATTAAGCTGGGCATGGTAGCACACACCTATAATCAATCTATCATAAGCTGAAAATGCATCTGCATTTATTTTATTGCATTACTCCCAACCTACCAGAGCACCCTGATTTAACCAGAGCACCATGATTTAGCACCACAGCACACTGTAGACAGAATCCTTTACTTCTTGGCTACGTTGCTGACTCAGATCTGTGCTCACAGTCACTGCCCAGCATCAAAGGAATTATCCCAAGAATATTGTCATCCTGAGAAAACATTAAAATCCAGAGCTTGATCACTTCACAGCACTGTAAATGTAATCCACCCTAAACCAGGGACCAAATGTGAAATACCACACAAAATGTGTGAACTCCTCATCCAGTTCATCACAGTGATAAAGTATAGCAAATATAGGAAAATATGTATTCCCTTAGTTACAGACAAAATGTTGATAGTTATTAAATTGGTATAATAATCTTTTGAAAAATAAGGGAAACATTTTAATATACAATTAATTAAGAAGATAATGGTTTAAAGGGACAGGTATATATTATAGTTGGTAGAGTTCTTGCCTACCATATACAAAAGCTGGGTTTAAACCCCAGCCCCACATAAACCGTGTGTAGTGGTGCCCAACTGTAACCCCAGTTTTGGGGAAGTAGAAGCAGGACAATCAATCAAAGCCAGGTTGGCTGTAAATGAATGTGAGTTTGAGGCCAAGACTGGATACAAGAAGCCCTGTTTCATGGTATTTTAAAATTGTATTTATTTATTTTATTTGTATAAGTTTTTGTTTTTGTCTGAATGTATGTTCCTGGTGCCTGCAGAGGCCATAAGTGGGTGTTGGATCCCTTAGGACTGGAGTTACAGACAATAACTGCCATGTGGGTGCTAGGAATTAAATGCTAGGTCTTCTATAAGAGCAGTCAGGGCTCTTAACTGCTGAGCCATCTCTCCAGCCTCCTCCTTCTCTTCTTCTTCTTCTTCTTCTTCTTCTTCTTCTTCTTCTTCTTCTTCTTCTTCTTCAAGATTTTGTTTTCTTTTAAATATAAAATTTTGTTAAGTTTTTAAGACTTAGATGTAATGTATTTTGATAATATTCACCACCCACTTCCCCTAACTCCTCTTAGATCCACTCTCCACCTCCTATCTTTCCACCTACTTTTGTTTTGTTTGGTTTTAACCCATCACGACCTATTTCTACTATCCATATCCATACACAGTCCACTGGACTGTGATCAACCTGCCGAGGGCTACACTAATAAAGAAATATAATTTTTCCTTCTTCAAAAATCATTAACTGTCAAACTCCTCAGTTAGGGAAGGGACATTGGGAATCCCTACTGCTTTATACTGGGATGTTGACTGGCTTGATTTTGAGCAGGTCTTGCTCAGGCAACTACAGCTACTGTGATCTCATGAGTGCAACAGTTCTACCACATCCAGAAGACAAGAAACCATTTCTTTCTCTCTCTCTTTCTTTCTTTCTTTCTTTCTTTCTTTCTTTCTTTCTTTCTTTCTTTCTTTCTTTCTTTTCTTTCTTTCTTTCTTTTTTTAAGAAATAAAAAAATAACAATAAAAAGAATGGTTGGTCACTGAATGTATTAGTAATAGTGGCTGAACAGACTAAAGCATTGTTTTCTCTCTGTAGACACCACCTTACAGAAAGAAAGTCAGGAAGGAAATCCACCCCCAAGCCAGAGTCAGGAACCTCTGAAACCCATGGAGAATGTATCAAGACCTATCCATAATCCATTAGTTTTAAAAACTAACTTTGAAGAAGAGGAGGAGGAAGAAGAGGAACAAAATGGTTAGTGCCCCTTTTCTTGGATTACAATACACATGTAAAAACCCACGGTATTTTCTATATACTCTTCAACTATTAGAGGCTTAGTATGCAGCATACATACCAGATTTTGTTGAGAAAATACTAATATTATTAAAGAAATGAATTTTATTTTTTAATTTATTCTCTGTTTACATATGCTTATGCTTCTTTGGACTAAGAGGTTTTGTTGTATGATGGCTGGGAGACATGTCATGTTTAATTAAGCGCATGTACTTACAGAGCTTCTGATAGCCTCATAAGAGACAACCACTGTGACACTGATGTACATACATCTATGTCTCATAACATTTACTCCTTTGACTTTTAAGGATCCAGGGAGTAGCTTAGAATTTAAAGTACTGTCATCTACAGCATCCCTGATATTCTGTAGAGAAGTGTGGACAGAATTAGGGCCCATGTGTTCTGCATCATGGTCCTTCCCTTTTTCCCCATATCATCACGGCACATTCAGATGAACTCCAGATGAACACCTGAAAACGCAAATTTACTTTGTCTCTGCCCTGGAATGCATCTCTCTGTGGGTACCAACGGTCATAGCTTCCGTGCTTAGAAATACACAGAAGTCTTCACTGTTCTTTTTTCCTGTTATCATTTCTTCCTCTCTCATGCCCACATTCTCTACCACACAGCATCTCAGTGAGTCTGTGCTTTCAGCTTCTCCTTTCAGGACATAGAACATAAAATATATAATTTCTCTATGATGATTCTTTCTTTTTTTCTTTTTTTTCTTTTTTTTTTTTTTTGGTTTTTTGAGACAAGGTTTCTCTGTGTAGCTTTGCGCCTTTCCTGGAACTCACTTGGTAGCCCAGGCTGGCCTCGAACTCACAAAGATCCGCCTGCCTCTGCCTCCCGAGTGCTGGGATTAAAGGCGTGCGCCACCACCACCCGGCTGATGATTCTTTCAAATACTAAACATGGAAGCATTTTGAAATATGAGTTTGTTCTTATTTATTTATTTATTCATTTATTTATTTAAATTTTATTTTTTTTTACTTCAAACATTAGACGAAAAACAGTCTATCTATGAAAACAATATTTGGGATTTTTCTTTCTGATTTATAAATTTTCAGATTATTTGAATTTGGGACAATTTAATTTTTAAAAAATATATCCTATAGATGCTTCTAGTTTATGGACAAAGACACCTGAAGAAATTGAAGAGAAAAGAGCAATAAAGGAGATGTGTTATAAATCTGGTAAGAAATCACACAATTGTGGGATTTTCAATGGTTGATATGCTCCACATGCTAACTATTCTCTTCTCACGGGAGTTTAGGTGAATACTATAGATTCCATGCTCCTCCAGACATGTCATCATCAAAAAGCGTAGCTTCTACACCGGAAAAGGAGTTAGAAAAGCCTTTGGAAAATGGCAGTGAATTGCAGGAAGGTAAGAATCAAGATGGTAATATTCAAGGTGACGTGTAAGAGATACTTAGTGAATAGACCCTGAATTATTTAGTGCAGTGTACACTAGAGCAGGATTAAATAATAAATAATACATCTGGTTTGTGAGTGAGAAGGAAGCTTTTTATCGGATGACCCAAATTTCCCATGAAAGGATGCTGTTAATGTAATGATGCTTCCCCAAAGGAGCCGCCAAATGAACAGACTTCACAGATACAGGCGACCCTCACACGCCACACAGGCATTCTGTAAATAATGTGCCTTTCTGTGTCAGTGGTAAATCTTTCTGTGAGACAGAGCTCGCTGTTTAATTTTGAATGGAAAGGGTAACCCAGGTCAGTGTGGACAAAACTGAGGTGGCGAAATGATGTCAGTGGAAGAACACGTCTGTTGAATGAATGTCTGTTCTGTGTCAAGTAATTTTAAGGCAGTTTTGATGGACAAGTCCTAGACACTCTCTTTCATGATGCGTTTCTTCTGAGCAAGTCTGAGTTTGCTTCTGGTCAGCACCTTGTCCTTGAAGGCAAGACAAAGAGCAGTGTATTGTGTATAGGAAAGCAGGAACTTAAAGAAAAGTCCACGAGTGTTAAAAGTTCATGTAGGTTTCCAAGTCAGCTTGCGTACATATTGTAGCAATAGAAGAGAGTGTCATTGCTCCCTGATCTCTAGGGCATAGGAAGGAGGGAGGGCACACAGAGAGAGGAGCTAGCAGAGAGAAGAGAGGAACGGAGAAAAGAGATGAGGATGGCTGAGGATGACCGGAGGGATCCAGAGCAGAGCATCTGTGCCGCCCTGCCTCTGTGTGGCAAGATGTTTAAACGGCTGACAGAAGGTGGCAGCAATAGACCAGCAGAAGGTGGAGCAGACTGCAGCCTGTACTAACTAGGTGGGAGAAACCTCAAAACGGGCGAACAAAAACAAAAGACAAAGTTACCAGTCAAAATTCAAAAGGGAAGATTGTAAAAGAAATGATGCATACACTTGTATACATATAAATATTGCCTTGTATTGCTTTCAGAAAGTTAATCCCTGAACTCCCTGATCACTTCCAACAGTGGATCTCAACCCTTCTAATGCTGCGACCCTTAAATAACAGTTCCTCACGCTGTGGTGACCCCTAACCATAAAATTATTTTTTTGCTGCTGCTTTTTAACCATAATTTTGCGACTCTTATGAATTATAATGTAAATATCTGTGTTTTCTGATATTAGGCGACGACCCCTGTGAAAGGGTTGTTTGACCCCAAAGGAGTCGTGACCCACAGGTTGAGAACTCCTGATTTAGACGGACAGCAAATGTTAATATTTTACTACTTCTGGGTTTTTACTTAGTGTTTGAGTGTGAAGACTACTATTACTATTTTCTGAACTGCTGCAAGTGATGATATGGTGCTCTATGTTCTTATACAACTTAGCATAAATGTTAGCATAAATGTTAACATCAGGGAACTTCCTCTGAATCAGTTTTATTGTTTACGGGTTCCCTCCACAAATTTCACCAGTTAGGCCTCTGATATCCACAAAGTGAATTTACTCTTTTTCGGCATCTCACACTGCTTTAGGCTGCTGTGTATCTCTTCATTCTGATGTCAACAGCTTACTTTCAAAGTAGGTTATTTGGATATGTACAATGACATTTAGAGAATAATTATCAAGTATCAGTAATAATGACTCTAATGCTGTTTGCTAAATAAATCATGAAGAGATGGTAACAAAAGAAATATTTCAAATCCACTACAATAAAACACCAGATAAACTAAACATATTACACTCATACAACAGTGTAAGATTGTTTAAACCTCTCATTGCCATTTAGTTACCGATCCAAAAAAAGGACAAACTACTGCTTTTTTGTCATTTACCAAAATTAGCTTGAAATAAATGCGCTTATCTATTGTTCACAAGATCATTGTGCAAATTGTGTATATATTAGTGTCTAAGCTACTTAACTGTGGCCATGAATTCTATCACAATCTTGTTTATAATGTAAAGGTGGCTGGAGTGACTTTTTATTTCTTCCATTTCTAGGGGATGGTCTCACAGTTCCAACAAAGTTTAGCCTCTTGGACAGGCCGGGCGAGGCAAAAACATCACTGGATAGGAAACCAAGGACTGACATTGCTACTTTTGAAAATGGAGGTGAGCAAGATGGTTCCGAATGTGCTACTTCTGGAACTGAGGTTTTGTCCTTAGTTGTTTCTTCTTCTTCTTCTTCTTCTTCTTCTTCTTCTTCTTCTTCTTCTTCTTCTTCTTCTTCTTCTTCTTCTT
>CABHPH010118050.1:0-27649 GCA_902168325.1 Peromyscus nudipes
ATGGCTGTGATCTCAGAGCCAAACTGTGTTTCTTTCACTGGCCTTTTCTTAGATTTTTGGCTCTAATTCTAGGGCCAGGGCACATTTTTTTCACTGACTCTGCTTCTAGATATAAAGGGTGTTTCTGTAGCAGTGGTTTCCCTGTCACACAATTTTTCCTTGTCTCTGGGTTTAGAGATGTAAAGTGTTTCATTCTCTGGCACAGGTCTAAGATCCAGGGTGTGTTTCTTTCCCTGGTTCTGGTCTCCAGGGTGAGCTTACTTGATTTCCTCTCCTGTGATTGGTTGGTTTTACTGGTTGGCTGAAGGCAGAGGTGGCTGTGATCTCAGAGCCAAACTGTGTTTCTTTCCCTGGCCTGTCTTAGATTTTTGGCTGTAATTCTGAGGTCAGGGCTCATTTCTTTCACTGGCTGTCATTCTAGGGACAAAGTGTGTTTCTTTGACGGTGGTTTCACAGTCAGGACATGTTTCTTTGTCTCTGGGTTTAGGGATGAATTGTTTCTTTCTCTGGCTCAGGTCTCAGATCCAGGGTGTGTTTCTTTCCCTGCTTCTGGTCTCCATAGTGAGGTCACATAATTTCCTCTTCTGTGATTGGTTGGTTTCACTGGCTGGCTAAAGGCAGAGATGGCTGTGATCTCACAGCCAAACTGTGCTTCTTTGCCTGGCCTTTCTTAGCATTTTGGCTCTAATTCTGAGGCCAGGGCATTTTCCTTTCCCTGGTTCTGATTCTAGGGAGAAAGTGTGTTTCTTTGGGTCTGGTTTCACAATCAGGGCATGTTTCTATGGTGCTGGATTTAGGAATAAAGTTTTTCTTTCTGAGGCTCAGGTCCCAGATGCAGGCTGTGTTTCTTTCCCCTGTTCTGGGATGCAGTTTCAGGGTGCCTGATTTCCTGCTCTGTGATTGGTTGGTTTCACAGCTCAGTTCCTTAGAGGCAGAGATGGCTGTGATCTCAGAGCCAAACTGTGTTTCCTTCACTGGCCTTTCTTAGCCTTTTGATTCTAATTCTAAGGCAGGGCAGTTTTCTTTCACTGGCTGTGATCCTAGGGACAAAGTGTGTTTCCTTGGCACTGGTGTCTGCGTCCGGGCATGCTTCTTTTACTCTGGCTTTAGGAATAAACTGTTTCCACTTTTAGTGGTGCAGGTCCCAGACCCAGGGTGTGATTCTTAATCTGGTTCTGGTATCTAGGGTCAAGCTGTCTGATGTTCTGCTCTGTGATAGCTTGGTTTCACTGGTTGGTCAGGGGCAGAGATGGCTTTGTTCTCAGAGCCAAACTGTTTTTCTTGTACTGGCCTTTCTTCGATTCTTGACTATTATTCCAGTGCTAGAGCACATTTCTCACACTGTATCTCATTCCAGCGTGAACCTGTGTTTTTTGGCACTGGTTTCAAAGTCAGGGCATGTTTCTTAGGTTCTAGTTTTACAAATAAAGTGTTTTTTTTTCTCTACCTCATGTCCCAAATAAGCTTTGTGTCTTTCACTGGTTTAGCTCTCCTTAGTCAGTGTTTTTTTTTTTCCATCCCTTTTCATTACACTCATAGCATACCCAAAATTCAGTCGAATATCTGGTCAGTTATCATTACTTACTTGTGACATTTAAAAAACAATCTAACAAAAGTTTGCTGTTGGTTTATTTAAATCACGATCCATACAAAGGTTTTCCATTGGATTCATTTAAAGATTGAACTATGAGGCATTTTGTTTAGAGGGAAGTTCAGGACAAGAGAAGAGCATATATTCAATATTCAGGTGAACTTCACTGCTGAGTCAGTTAGTTCTCATGATGGGGTTACAGATTTTTGGAAGCCATAAAGACATCTTTGTCTTCAAGGAGTTCTGTCTTGTGTTCCCATGATGTTCTGTAACTCTATCTGTTATAACCCTTATATCATTAGTGTGTTTTTATCCCTGTGTCCTCTGATAAAGGCAGGGAGTATTTCATCGTCAACATTGCATTTCTTACACATACCATAGTTACTGGTACATAGTAGGAAGCAGTGTCCTTTTGTCTAACTTGGCTGTGGGAACCAGTGAAATTTTTAGCCTGGCTGTGCCATGATAAGGTTTGTATTGGAGTTAGATAAAGGTTGCTCGTTTTTTTGGAAACATCAAAATTGGAAGCAGGGTGTCGGCTACTGTAGAGTTCCCACTAGAGAGGATGAAGTTCAGATCTAGGGTGATGACAGGAAAGACAGGAGGGAGAGTTACTGAGAAGCAAGTTGGCACAATTTGGGAACCTTCCCTATGTGGAGAATGAGGAGCTTCAGGCTTGGGTAATAGTGATGCCCCTTGACGATTCAGAGCAAAACTGGGAAGCGGGTTTGAGTTATGGAAATCAGTACAGTTCGGGCCATGCTAAGCTTGAGGTGACTGCTAGGAATTTGCCATCTGTCAGGATTTGGGAGATCAAAACTTAAGAGAGAAGTCAGGAATAAAAATCAGAGAGTCTGCTTCTAGGAACTAGAAGCAGATATCCACGGTCAGGCCCCGGGTGGAGCTCCGGGAGTCCAATTGGCGAGAAGGAGGATGGTTTATGTGAGCTAGAGTTGTTGGGACCAGGGATGGATGGAATACAGGGACAAGTGGCCAAACGAATGGAAACACATGAACTGTGAACCAATGGCTGAGGGGCCCCCAACTGGATCAGGCCCTCTGAATGGGTGAGACAGTTGATTGGCTTGATCTGTTTAGGAGGCATCCAGGCAGTTGGACCGGGTCCTGTGCTCAGTGCATGAATTGCCTGTTTGAATCCTGGGGCTTAGTAGAGACCCTTGGCTCAGCCTGGGAGGAGGGGACTAGACCTGCCTGGACTGAGTCCACCAGGTTGATCTCAATCCTCGGGGGAGTCTTTGCCCTGGAGGAGATGGAAATGGGGGGTGGGCCGGGGGGAGGGGGGCGGGACGGGAGGAGGGAGAACGGGGGAATCTATGGTTGATATGTAAAGTTGAATTATATTGTAAAATAAAATAAAATAAATTCAAAATAAATAAATAAATAAATAAAATCAGAGAGTCCTAAGTACATAGGTGGGGCTTAAAATTATATGCCATCATTCAGAGACAGAATATGTAGTGAAACTTTAAGAAACCCTTACATTTATCAAGTAATCGGAAAATTAGAATCCCAAGAGGAAGATAGAAAAGGAATAGACATAGATATTAGAGGAAAACTAAGACAGTGTGGTGTCATTGCAGCCAAAGGAGGAGAGGCTTCAGAAAGGACAGAGCAGGAGCATGTGGCACTTTATACTCAGCTAGGGAGGTGATGGGAAGGAAAAGTTCCATGTGGCCGAGATGTACAGGGTTTTGGCAGGAGGTGAGTCCAGAAAGGCTAGTTAGTTCCTCATATAGGTAGTTTTGTGTGTCAATTTGACACAAGCTAGAGTTATCAAAGAGGAATGAGCCTCAGTTGAGGAAATTCCTTGATGAAATCTAGCTGTAAGCTATTTTCTTAATTAGTGATCAGTGGGAGAGGGTCCAGCCCATGGTCAGTAGTGCCATCCCTGGGCTTGTGGTCTTTGGTTCTATAAGAAAGCAGGCTGAGCAAGCCATGATGAGCAAGCCAGTAAGCAGCACCCCTCCATGGCCTCTGCATCAGCTCCTGCCTCCAGGTTCCTTCCCTGCTTGAGTTCCTGTCCTGACTCCCTTTAATTTTGAACATCAATGCTGAAGTGTAAGTCAAATAAACCCTTTCCTCCCCAACTTGCTTTTTGGTTATGGTGTTTTGTCACAGCCATAGAAATACTAAGACAGTCCAGATCCAAAAGGAGCTTGGTTATCAGATCAAAATACTCTGGCTACATTTTGTAGATAATGGAGAGTCATCAGTAGTTTTCAGATAGGAATGACCTGGTCAGAATAAGGTTTACAAAGTTCAGGCTGGGGCAGCATAGGGAATCCTGTGGAGGAATAGGACTGGAGACAGAAACTATCAAAGTGAAGTGAAGGGGCACTTAAGTTGTGGAGAAAGGTACCATCTCTGAAGATCTCCAGCAGAAAAAATTGGCAAGCCCTAAAAAATAGGAATACTCAGTGAGTCATACAGTAAGCATTATTAATAACCATGTGAGTTATCTTGTTAAATCCTCACAATAAACCTATGAGATAGATAAGCACCATTAACGTTATTTTGTGCATGATAAAACAGGAACATAGAGATAAAGACATTTGATGAACAGAACTAGTAATTGGAAAAACCTATATTCCAAACTCTGGTGATTTGGCTAGCCATCACCTCCCTGCTCTCTCCAATAGATTAAACCTATGGCTTTCCCTAAGCACTCTACTACTGACTATATCCAGAAGATCTCATTAACTACCAAAGGCTAACAATGAACCTAAGCAGGTCTTCAACTTGCTATCCTCCTGCCTCAGCCCTCCAAGTAGCCGGAATTACAGGCCTGTGCTCCCAGGCCTGGCTCTAACATCTGTTCTTAAGGACTTTATTGTTTTGCCTTAATTGGCTGTGGGAAATGAAAATGTTATGAGTAAGCAGTCTCAGGTGTAAGTTTCCAGACATCCAAATCACAATGGGTTGAACAGGATTATATTTCTCATTCCTAATTTGGTAGTTTTCCTTAGCATACTAGAGACAACTGCAGCTTTCACATTTGCATTGTATTCATCAAAATGCAAAATGGAGAAAGAGAAGAACAGATATCAGGGTAAGGGTATCTAGCTATTGTTGTGGAATATTATTTTAAGGTATGTTACTTTGGTTTATGTTGCATTTGTTTAACTCTGTGAAGCTGTGTTACTTTGCCTGTCTAAAACACTTGATGATCTAATAAAGAACTGAATGGCCAATAGCAAGGTAGGAGAAAGGATAGGCAGGGCTGGCAGGCAGAGAAAATATATAGGAGACTATATAGGAAAGGAAAAGAAAAAAGAGGTAGCCAGAGAAGGAAGAGGACATCGGGGCCAGCCAACTAGCTACACAGCAAGCTGCAGAGTAAAATTCACAGAAGTAAGAGAATGGGAAAAGCCCAGAGGCAAAAGGTAGACAGGATAATTTAAGTTAAGGAAAGCTGTCTAGAAACAAGCCAAGCTAAGGCCAGACATCCATAATTAAGAATAAGCCTCCAGGTGTGATTTATTTGGGAGCTGGGTGGCAGGCCCCCCAAAAAGATCAAAACAAACAAAAAGCTATCTCTGCTGTCAAAGACAATCCAGGAGTCTAGCATTACCTGGACGGTTGCTTGGAGCATATAATTGCCACCAATTAAAGTTGAAAACACAAGAAACCAGATAGACTTCAATTTTTTTTGTTATATTTTATTGATGTATGTGGCCACATATGTAGAGGTCAGAGGACAACTTGTAGAAGTCAGTTCTTTCCTTTTACCATTGCAGTTGGCTCTCTGCTTCCACCATGTGGGTACTGAGGATTGAATTCCAGTGGTCAGGCTTGGGGTAGGTACCTTTACACACCGAGCTATCTCATGGACTGAAAATCAGTTAAAGTTCTGTTGTTTGTTGTACTACCACTTTTCTGTCCAGCCATGCAGTTCTAGTGGGGTCTTCCATTCACAATATCTTATCTCCCAAGTCACAGTTGATTTGATTGGTTAATGTATGGCTATGTGATCTAGGTCGGGCAGTCAGAATTCTTCTTTTTGATTGTTTTTCTCTGGTTTAATTGGGGAGAAATAGTATGTTCCAGTTTATATTAGGCATCTAAATAACCCCCCCCCCTCAGTTAGTTTTGTGTGGCCCAGTTATGGGATGTGTAGTTAGAAATTTCTGGTAGCCTTTTTACAACCACAGGAAGGAAACTTGTCTAAAAGAATGTGATTTGCTGGCTGAGTAACTGAGTTTCCCAGTGGTGTTTAAATCTCCAGTCTTGCTTGTACTTGAGTCCCATCTACCTATGAGGCCTCCAATAGATTCTGTTTTGTCTTGAGTTTAAGTTGTGTTTTTGTTACTTGCAATCAATGAAGTCCTGATTAAAGCTCTATGCTAAAGGGCTGAGCAGTTCTGGAATCAGTGTAGATGTGTGAATCATTAATCTAATTAATCTTCATCAATAAAAAAATCAGGGGTTTGGGGATTTAGCTCAGTGTTAGAGAGCTTGCCTAGTAAGCGCAAGGCCCTGGGTTCAGTCCTTGGTGAGCAAGTATATGGTGGAGAAATGGGAGAGAAAGAGAGGTGGAATGGTTCATGAGCTATGGTAAGAGGTAGTTCTGAGGAAGCTAGGGCAGTGAGGAATGGTCTGATGTTGGTGGCCTGCTTGCCACCTGGGACCAGGGTGATGTCCAGGCCCGTGCTACTGCCTACAGCCATATCTGGGTCTGCAACAGCCAGGGTCTATGTTGATGTCCATGACCCATGTTGCCACCAAGGGCACGGGGATGCCTGGGGTGTGGGATGCCACCTGTAGCCATTTTGATGTCCAAGTGCCATGCCACCATCAGGGCCATGTTAATCTGAGTGGCCTATGCTGCCACTGGGAGACATGACGACATCCAGGCCTGGGCTGCTGCAGTGGGGGGGGGGGGACGGCGGGGTGGAGTGTCTATGACCCTGCAACACCCAGGCTCTATGTTAATGTCTATGGCTTCAGTAACCACTAAAGTTTGGGCAGATGACTGGGGTCTGTTCAAACACCTGAGTCAATGTTGGTCTCCTAGGACCATGCTTCCACTGGGGCCATATCAATCTAGATGGCCTATTCTTCCACCTGGGGCCATGGTGACATCCAAGCCCAGGCTGTGGCGAGTGGCCATGTCTGGGTCCGTAGCCTTATTGCAGCCAGGGTCTGTGTTGATATCCATGACTCCTGATACCACTGAAGGCCATGCAAATACCTGGGGTCTGGGTTGTCACCTGAGGCCAGGTGGGGATCTGAGGGTGCAGCAGGGCCATACAGATCTGAATGGTCTGCACTGCCACATAAGGTGCCATGGTGACATCTGGAACTGGACTGCAGCTGAGGACCATGTCTTGGTCCATGGCCCTACAGCAGCCATGTTCTCTGTGGATGGCTATGGCTCATGATACCATCAAAGGTCATGCTGATGCCAGGGGTCTGGTCCGCCACCTGGAGCCATGTTGGTGTCCAAGTGCTACACTGCTGCTGGAGTCTTACCGATCAGAGTGGCCTGTGCTGCCACCTGGGGCCAAGGTGACATGTGAGCCCAGACCATATGGACATGCTGCCACCAGGGCCATGCCAATGTGAGTGGCCTATGCTGCCACCTGGGGCCATGGTGTTGTCCAGGTCAGGGCTGCTACCTAGGGCCCTGTCTATGCCCGTGGCCCTACTGCAGCCAGGGTCTGAGTTGATGTCCATTGCTCCAGGTACCATTGAAGGCCATGCTGATACCAGGGTTCTGGGCTGCCACCTGGGACCATGTTGGTGTCTAAGGGTTTTTCTGCTACAGGGGCCATGACGATCTGGGTGGCCTGCACTGCCACCTGGGGCCATGGTATCTGAGCCTGGGCTGCTACTGGGGACCATGCTTGGGTCCGTGGTCCTATCACAGTGAGAGTCTGTGATGTCTGTAGCCCGGTGGTGCCACCAAAGGCCACACGGATGCCTAGGGTCTATCCATACCCTGTAGCCATGTTGGTGTCCAAAGGCTATGCTGCTGATGGGGTCATGGTGTCATTTGGGCCAAGGCTGCTGCCAAGGCCATGTCTGGGTTCCTGGCCCAACAGCAGCTAGGGTCTGAGTTGATGTCCATGGTTCCTGATACCATCAAAGGCAATGTTGATGCCAGGGGTCTGGGCCACCACCTGTGGCCATGTTGGTATACACAGACCTTGTTGCCATGAGGGCCATGCCAATCCAAGTGGCCTGCACAGCCACATGGGGCTGGGCCCGGACTGCTGCTGTGGGTCATGTCTGGGTCCATGGCCCAACAGCAGCCAGGGTCTGGGCTTATGTCCATGGCTTGTGTTACCTCAGGGGGTCATAGGAATCATGCATGGTGAAATCCGAGGGCCATGCTGAGTCAACCATATCCCTCACTGGCCCCAGGATAGTTGGCCCTGCCCATCGCTAGACACTGCAGTAGGAGAGCTGGTGCCCCCTTCCCTCCATGGGAGAGCTAACCCCAGCACTTGGGAGAGATGGTCCCACCCCTCACCACAGGCATGGGAGAGCTGGTCCCAATGGCATGGGCTTAGGAGAGCTGGCTCTGTCCCTCACATAAGAGGGTGATCCCAATGACCTGGACCAACCAGCTGGGCTACCACTTAGGCCCACATCCTGGGCCTTGAGTTGGCCCACCCTAACAGCTGCCCCATCCTATGACTTTCTGGAAGGGTCTGGTCAGGCAGAATGATAACTACAGGCTCCCGATGACTCAGGGCAACAACAGGATATCTGAGAGGCGTTTTGATGAAGGCCCAGTGATGATTGTGTACCAGAAGACAGAGGCCTTGAATCAGATCAATGACTCATTGCAATGGGGCTGATTGAACAAAAGGATGTACTACATGACACATTGTAGCTCCCGGATGCTACTAGGATGAGTGAAGAGGTGTTGGAAAGATGGAGGAGTGAGGTGGGTGTTTTGTTTGTTTTGTTTTGTTTTTAATTTTGGGGGGGCGACATATTGCAGGAGTGAGGGGTAGATAAGGAGGGACTGGGAGGTCAGCAGGATTAGGGTACATGATGTGAAATTTCCAAAGACTCAATAAAGAATTACATTTGCCGAGGGTGGTGGCACCTTTAATCCCAGCACTCAGGAGGCAGAGCCAGGCGGATCTCTGTGAGTTCGAGGCCAGCCTGGGCTACAGAGTGAGATCCAGGACAGGCACCAAAACTATACAGAGAAACCCTGTCTTGAAAAACCAAAAAAAGAAAGAAAAAAAGAATTACATTTAGAAAAGAAAAATCCTTATCTGCACCCAGGTGGTGGTGATGAACACCTTTTGCCCCAGCACTCGGGAGGCAGAGGCAGAAGCAGAGGCAGATGGATCTCTGTGAGTTCAAGGCCAGCCTGGGCTACAGAGGGAGTCCTAGGACAGCTAGGGCTGTTACACAGAGAAACCCTGTCTTGAAAAAAATAACAACAAACAAACAAAACAAACAAACAAAAAAAAACCCTTGTCTGCTAATCTGGCATATTGGTCATTTTGGGATCAATCTTTTTGAGTGCCTTAACTTTTCAATACAGATCACATTTTCCTGTTCCCTATGTAAATTCAGTCATTCTGGTTTGTCTCGTGGACATTGTAAAAGACTTTCTACAGACTATGGGTACCATTGTGTCCCTATGAAGAGTGTTGATATTTTGTGTATGTTTTAGCAGGTAGTTAACTCAGAGAACACCCTCAAGCTCTGTGAAGAACAAGTGGAACTGAGTTTGTTTAGCCTTTATCTAGGCTGTTTAGAGATGGTGCTACATCTGCATAATTCAAAGGTCAGCAAGAAACATGGCGGTTACTCTGCAGAATCTGGATCCTTCCTATCAGGCTCCCTCCATTCCAGAAGTTTACCCTCCACACTTTCCAGCTAATATGAAAACCCTGAACTCTGTCCTCTGTTCTTCAAGCCAGTAAGGTTCACTTTAAGCCACCACTCAGGAACATGACTTAGGGCTATGTGGTGGCTAAAAGCCTTAAAAATGGGAATCTCATCTAGTTCTGACCTTTTCTTTGAAATGCCAGTTTTCTTTGAGTTTGAGTTTCTTACTGCTTCAGGTTACTTGTCAATACTTTTATGTAGTTTTTTTTTTAATATTTTTCTCCAGAGTATACAGTTGTTATATCTGATCAAAGTTTAGTTTCATAGGAGCTGCTTGGGCACCAAGTGGAAATCACAACCTATGTGGGCTGTGTTATACAACCTGTGGCACATATAGCACGGATACTCTGGTGGTGCAGCAAAAATGCACACGTTTGATTCACATGATGTGACTTGAGACGGCAAGGTTTCCAAGCATATAAGAGAAGGGTGATGACATTTTCAATTGGCATGCTTGGAGGAATGAGAAGTTTGACAGTTGCCTGCTTGAGGGTTTTCATTAAGTCCTATAGCCTCCCCATAAATAGGTAGAGTTTCACTGCAGGCAACCCAAGTATCTCTTCCCATGAAGAGCTTCAAGGATGGAGTATTCCCTATCCTAATATCTCTGAATTTAAAAAAACAAACAACAGTGTTAAACCTGAAGTAAACTGTCATTTCTATGCAGTCTATAAGTCAGACGGACAGAGCAAGACTCCCACACAAGCCTCTGCCAGACCTGATGTCTATGACAGAAAGGAGTGGGTAAATAGACAAGCTCTTGAAAAACTTAAATTGGGATGAGGGACTCCATGCATCTAGGGAAGAGAGTGTTAAAAATGACACCCAGATTTCTCCTTTGGGCACCTAGACATATGGTAAATATAGGATTAAGAAGATAAGGGAAAAAAATAACAAGTTTAAGGGAGAGAATGTTTTAGCTTTGTTCCTGTATGAAATATCTGTGAGGCATCTAGGTAAAATGCGCAGGAATTTGGAAGACTGGACAGAACTGTGGAATAAAGATATACATTGAGTGATAGATGAGGTTATAGGCACAGATGAAATGTCCAGATAGAATGTACCAGATGAGAAAAGAAGCAATAAAAACCTAAAGGGGAGAGAATAATAAATGGGTCAGTTTGGGAAATTGAGAAGTAGCTATAAAAGTAAAAGGTAAATTTTAAAAGATTGTGTGTTGAAGTCAAGGACGAGATTTTTCAACCCATTAATGTTCAGTAGGTTCCAATTCTCTAAAAGCAAGCATTGTGTGGCATATGTCAGATCTGACAGCAAAAGGTTTATCATCTCATGTTTGTAGTTTGAGTTCAGTGGCAGAGGGCACAACCATTTTGTTATGGTTTCAGGAGTTCATAGGGGAGGTAAACTGCATCATGTAGCCCCTACTAACCATTCTCCCGAGTAGCCATCCCACTGTGTGGTCCCTTGCCCTTGAATTTGGTGGGTCCTCTGAGTAGTTTTAACTGAAAGTATATATGGAATTGATACTGCTTTAACTTCATGAAGTTTACATGTAAGTGTAGCCCACATCCCTCATCAAAGAGCCTTTTAGCCAGGTGTAATGGCACATTTCTTTAATCTCAGCACTTGAGAGGCAAAGGCAGGTAGATCTCTATTAAACTAGGCCAGCCTGATCTACATATTGAATTCCAGTCCAGCTAGCACTACATAGTGAGACCCTAATCTACCTACCTACCTACCTACACACACACACACACACACACACACACAAATAAACAAAAAGAAGCTTTTTTATAACAGATAGAGACTAATATAGAGATAGAGAGATCCACTACTGGTTAGAATGCGAAGAATGTGAAAGGAATGGAGTTGGGTACCCAACTCCAACTGATACATCTGGAATGGAACCCTGTACCTACGGTCCAGAGAAATCGCATAAGAGGAAGTGGGAAGATTTTCAGAACCATAGGACCAGGATATCTGTTGTTATATAATATCCCATATACATATACACATGACAGAGGAAAATGTATCCATAAACTGTCAACAGTATGTTTGCCTGAATAAAGCCAGCAAGCATAATGACACCACCAGTTGGCACGCCACCACAAATAGGGGCACATATTCTCATAAGGTCCCACCCCTAGATCAAAAGCTACAAGTGGCCAATGGCTGCTGAGATAGGGTGAACCAGTTTCCTCTACAGATGAGCTTTCACAGAGGTTGTCTAAACCCAAGTGGTCAATCCTAGTCACATATACCATACAAACAAAGCTAAATGTAGTTAGGTTATATAAACATATACATACACACATACAGATGAATATACATGTAATAATAGTAATTAATGGAGAGGCCATGAATTAGGAAGGGGGACAGGAGGGGAAGAGGGAGGAGAGGGAGTGAAGTACATGCAGTACTCACATGTGAAAAATTTCCAAAAACACTTAAAAAAAACAGAATGTGTAAGATGCCTTGCAACTTTTGCTTTGGCGTTTTGGTGCCATGAACAACCGTGTAAGTCCAATTATCTTGCTAATCAGAACAAGTGGAGGAGCCCTGAGATGCCATGAAAAAAGAGGAACCAGGAAACTTATGTATTCTCAGCCAGACCAGCCCTCTTCTCTTCAGACCTGAGCTACTCAGCTTCTTACAGAGCTCCTTCCCTCCCCTCCCGAACTAACAAAGCATCCTACAGTGCCTGTCTGGGGCAAAGACAGTTCCTGCTGGGAGAGGAACTATTTCATTTTCTCTCAGACTTATCTCTCCTTCTCCACGTGGGGGAGAGTTCCTCAGGCTACTGATTTTAGTGGAATTCTGTGCGGAGAGTCTGGGAGATCTATCTTCAAGTTAAGACTTTGCAGATGTTGATTCATTTAAACCTCACTACAGTGCTATGAAGAGCCTCCCATTATTGTCTTCGCTTTACCAATGTGGAAGCTGAAGCTTTCCCAAATGTGTATACCTGCTAAGGGAAGGAATACCCAAATCATGCCTTTCCTTCCTTTATTTACCATTCCAGGGTACAAAACCCTGGTTAACCACCTTGATACATAATATAGTATATTATAATCGAAATATAATTTCTCTAAAAGCAGAGCTATATATATTTCAAGGGTAGACTACTTGCCTACTCTATTTAAGTCCCTGGGTTTGAGCCTTAGCACTGAAAAAACAAACTTCATATACCACTAAGCCACTGCCTGATGAAGTCCAAAAAGTGCATTAAGAACATGACTTAATTAGCACAGCTTTCCTTGTTCAAACTAAAGCAATTATCTTCTTTTTCACCAATTACACCATTGAGAAGTGGTGTAGTCCCACCAAAGGAAGGTTTATAGTAGTCAAAAGAAGGTAGTGATGTCCTTTCATTACAGTAGGAGAACATGGGACCAGCTCTCCTCAACATCTCAAGATGTGGTATTCAGCTAGGGTAAAGATGAAGTGGTTGGAACTATGGGTTCAGAATTCTGTATACACTATCTTGAGGCAAAATTCTTTCATTGGTCTTTAGCCTGAGAGTCTGCATCAGCTTTGAGGAAGAAGAATTGCTGTGATCAGTGATTGTTCCTTTTCTTAAAGGTATTCTGAATCTGAAGACCTCATTGCTGTTCCATGTTTGGGGATGAAGGGCAAGCTTCCCATACAGCTTGTTTCACAGCAATTATAATCCCTCCCATTTATATACTTCAGAAACAATGTTAGAATGTTTAAGTCACCATGATACACATTTCCCTAGTATTATCCTTGTATACTGAAGAAATAGGAAATCAGCAGACTTCTAATAAGAGTTGAAAGTACTCAAGTATCTATAATCAGATGGATTAGTCATCTTTCAAGTCGGGGATGGAAGAGAATAGACTGCTCTTGTGAGTGGTTGGTAGTCTAGATGAGATGTTATTGTGGGGTGTATGTGGACAGTGGTAAGGGAGACAGAAGTAGAAAGACACAAGAAAAACTATAGAAATACATGATGGGGCATGCTGACAGCAGGTGAAGGACAGTCATAGATAACACCCATCTTAAGATTTTGATTAGGCCAGGCGGTGGTGGCGTACACCTTTAATCCCAGCACTTGGGAGGCAGAGGCAGGCAGATCTCTGTGAGTTCGAGGCCAGCCTGAGCTACCAAGTGAGTTCCAGGAAAGGTGCAAAGCTACACAGAGAAACCCTGTCTCAAAAAACCAAAAAAAAAAAAAAAAGATTTTGATTAGAACTGGGAATGTCATTCAGTGGTAAAGTGCATGCCTATGCACAAGAACTTAGGTTCATCTTCAGCATTAAAAAGAAACTTGTTGATTTCAACAGCTAGTGAACTATGGTAATATTTGCTGAAAAAGAAGCAACTGAAATGGAAATAACAGAGGAGCAGAATTTTTGGAATTTATTTAAATTTTATTTTTAGATGTATAAGTGTTTTTTGGTTGCTTCTCTGTATCTGTACCATGTGCATTGCCCCTGAAGGCCAGGAGGAGGCATTAGATCCTCTGAAGCTGGACCTACAGACAGTTATAAGCTGCTTAATGCAAGTGCTGGAAACCAAACTTGCTAGAGCCTCTGCAAGATAAGCCAGTGATCTTAACTGCTGAGCCATCCCAACAACCTAGGGAGCATTTTTTTTAAAAAAATTCTGTTTTGAGGGTGTTTGGTTTAAGTTGCTTATTGTCTTAATTCCAAGTGGGTGTGTGATATGCACAATTGACTATATGAGTCTGGAGTCCATAGAAGAGACTAGAGTAGAACATATAATTTTGGAAAATAGTATGAAGTACCATGGGGATAAATACCAACCAACACACACAGAACTGGATAATAATGAAAAATCTGCCTTTCATGCAAGCTTGTAGATTCCAAGCAATTCAAGCAGTCCCTAATGGTAATTTTATGGCCAAAGGGTATATACTGTGTGTAAAATGAAAGATTGAAAATAAATGTAATAATGTAATAAATAATAAATAATACTGTAAGGAAAAGAGACTATAGATTGGTGGAAGACAAAACAAGTGATAGGAAAATCAATTCAAAAGTCAAGTTATATGTACAAAAGACTTGCCCAAAATAAAGACAAATGCATGAACTAAAAAAATATTTGTAAGATGTACTTAATGTCACTGAATTATACACTAAAAATATTTAAAATGTGAATTTTATATGACTCCAATAAAATGAGCAATAAAAGAGACATACCATAGGAACAGTACATAATCATATCATTTTTTCCTGTTGTCTAAGAATTTCAAAAAATAATCCAAAACAGTGTGAAAAATTATAGGTGAAGAAAGTTATTTAAAACATGAACAATTCCTTTTTGTTGTTGTTTGGGGGTGGTTTGAGATTGGGTCTCACTATGTAGCTCTGGCTGGCCTAGAAATCATGATATAGAACAGGTTGGCCTCAAACTCTCAGAGATGCACCTGCCTCTGCCTCCCAAGTGCTGGAATTAAAGGCATATGCCTTTAATCTGTACATTAAAACATGTACAGAGGCTAGCCTGGTCTACAGAGTGATTTCCAGGGCAGCTGGGGCTACACAGAGAAACCCTGCCTCAAAAAACCAATAATTAATTAATTATTTAATAGATAAATAAAACATGAACAATTCTTGAAGCTGCTTGATGAGTAGATGAAGTTTCATTACACTCTTCTTTAAACTCTTGTGTGCTTGAAAAATTCCATGAAAAACAATTAGTATAATCATTTGAAGACTTGATAATTTGGAGAATTTCATAAAGCTGAATTGACTCTTACATATTAAAGTCTCTAGTAGCTCAGAGGTAAAAGAGTATTAAAGACAAGTTAGGAAATGAGGAATGTGAAGCAGTGCTATCAAGTAGGTCATGCCAAGGGCTGCCCTCCCTCCCCACTCTGCTAGGACAGGTGATGTATATTTTACCTGCTCAAACATAAAACAAAAAATCATTTTTAATTGACTTGTGCACACCACATATTCCATATGTATATTACCTTTAAAAGTTTTTGTTTTCAGAACAAGGGGATCAAACATCAATGAAAAGGGGTAGCCCAGATGATCCAGCATCTCAGAGTGCTTTTCCTCTGAGCTCTGCATCTAGAACAGCTTCAAGACTGCTGGCTGAGATGGTCCAGACTCACAGACTACTCCACCCAGGACTTCAGATAAGCCTTTCACTTTTCCAATGCATAGAGACTGGACAACAAATAATACAGCTAACTCTCCCAGGACTTGACCATTATACCAATTTTCCCAGGGTTCCCTTGTTGCTTCCAGACCACAGGAAGCAGTCTAGAAAACATGATGCCTTAATTCCCAAGAGGTAGGAATGGGTGGGTTTTGGTTTTTCAGTGGGTTATGGATGTTTATCATCATTTAAGGGGGTTGGTGACAAGTTGTTATTGGTAATGATTAGAAAAAAGCTAAACAAAGGAGATTAGATTCAGGGATCTCTTTCTGAAGGGAAAAGGAGGGATATGATATAGAAATGATGGGATAAAAGGGTGGATTATTGAGTCCACTTTTGAACAACCACTAGTCTCAAATATTTTACGTTGGTATGGATTTTTGTATATTCATACAAATTTAAGGTTATTTTGTTAGAACATACTCTATATGTTTCTATTCTTGTTAAAGTATTGTGCCTATGCAGGTCATTTAAAAATACAATGTAAAGTTCTGGTCCTTAAAAGCTATTATTGCAAGCTGTTTAGGATAATTAAGAAATGCAAGTTAGTAGTTAGTCATCTATAACAATCAAACTTGTAGTTATATTAGGTATGTTTTCAAGGCTAAACAGATATATTTTAAATAGATGGTCTTCAAACACTTCAAAGACCTATAGAATATGGCATTTAAGATGTTTTAGTAACATAAAGCTTTTCATGTCAGTGAGACACATCTGCTCCTGGCAGCACCAATATACTTCAGAGAAGATGGTGGACATTGAAGAAACTCCATATGGAGTATGCTTTCTTTGTGGCAAAAGTTAGCCACTGGGCAAGAAACTGCCTTGCTTTGACTGCTGACAGTATGCTTTCCAAATTGGACAAGCATGACACAAAAGAAGGTGGCTGCTGAATTTTGCCAAGACAAGGTAGGACAGTTCTTCAAAAATTCCTTCTTCATAGAAAAGTCTGTCAGATATTCTAGGCTGGTAGGCTGAAGATGGATACCCCAATGCTACAGAGGAACCTTGGGTGACTGTCCAGGAAGCCATCTGTTTCTATCATTTCTTACAGTTTTTGAAGTTGTTTGGAGTGCACTTCCTGTTTACTAAGGTAATATATCTTCCTGGAGTCTTTGATGGAATTGAAGACTAGATAGTCATAGTTTTCCTTAGTTATGATAGAAGGTAAATTAGATACAGAACTTTGGACTCACCAAGATAGGATAAATAATGGAGTATTTTCTCTGAAATTGCCAAATACAAATGGATTGAACATTACAAATGTAATTCTTACCTGCGAATTGTTCTTATTGTATATAGTTTTACTGTGTTAATATTAAATCCTTTCCTTTTTATTTAGACACAAATGGGGAAATGTTGCAGAATAATCTTTCTGTACTCTGTGAATATGTGTCTTTGCCAAGGCACCTTCTGATTGGTTTAATAAAAAGCTAACGCCAGGCGGTGGTGGCGCACGCCTTTAATCCCAGCACTTGGGAGGCAGAGGCAGGCGGATCCCTGTGAGTTCGAGGCCAGCCTGGGCTACCAAGTGAGTTCCAGGAAAGGTGCAAAGCTACACAGAGAAACCCTGTCTCGAAAAACAATAAATAAATAAATAAATAAATAAATAAATAAATAAATAAATAAATAAATAAAAAGCTAAATGGCCATTAGCTAGGCAGGAGGTGTAGGTGGGAGAAAGAGAGACAGAGAGAACTCTGGGAAGAAGAAAGGTGGAGTCACCAGCAGATGAGAGGGAATGGACATGCATGAAAAGTGGTAAAAGCCATGAATTACATAGCAACACGTAGATGAATAGAGATGGGTTAATTTAAGTTATAAGAGCTAGTTAGAAACAAGCCTAAGCTATTGGCCAAGCTTTTATAATTAATAAGAAGTCTCCGTGTCATTATTTGGGAGCTGGCAGGAGGGACTGAAAAATCTGCCTACACACTTGTAAAAATGTTCTTTTACCATAAAGACTCCATGAAATTACTTCCACATTGGAACATGGATTTGAGGGCACCTAAATCCCTTTTCAAGGCCATGGTCACTCAAATTTGACTCCAAATAAGCTAGCTATTCCTGTTTGAGTTGAGAACTGTATTTTTTCAACACACAAATACCATATATACTTTTTTCATCCATCTTAATTCCTTTCCCATACCATGCCTGGAAAACTAAAGTGTCTCATTTCCAAATTGGTTCATAGAAGCACTGATCTTTCCCTGACTTTCTGTCATGTCATGAAGAAACTTTCTGATTACCTTTTACCTATAATAAGTCATAAGACACTCCTCATTCCAAAGGGATCTGTGCTGCCCAGAGAAGCCAAGAAGAATCTGAACAGGACAGTCATTGCTAGGTTTTCTCCACAGGGTAGGCTCTCTATCCCTAAAATGCTAATTAGATGTGTAATAGTGAAATGTAGAGAGAGATTTATTCAATGTGACCATATTGGGAAGAGGAACAGATATCCCCAAGTCTATCTCTTGGGTACCCGCATGAGCTTTAGGTTTAAATAGAGGAAGACTGGGGCAAGGGGCAGGAGGTGTGCATAATTAAGCAGGTCTCCTCAGAGTGTTACCTAGTTGACCGTATTGCCTCAGTTCTGGTTCTGCAGGGTGGTCTGAAGAAGTCCTTATTGCTGTAAGTGCTTGAGAGACTCAATCTGGCTCACTGCAGTTGGTTACTTCTATACTAGTGTGCAGCTGTGCTATCATAGAGAATTGCCCTCGTCTGAGGGAACGTCCTTCCTGTGAGGTTCTGCTGTTCCTAAAACCCATGGTGATTGTAGGTTTAGGACACTAACTTGTCTGTGTGCCTTAAAGAGAGGTGAATGATGCATGGAGGCACTCCTTGAATGATGAACATGCTTGTGTGCAGAGATTAACAGGTAGCCCAAAAGAAAGGGGGAAAGACACAAAACGAAGGCAGAAGTGCCAGGTTTCCTCCTCTTGGTATCTTCCTGTTGAAGGTACATAGTTTTCTTTTTCTTTTTTTTGTTTTAATTATTTTGAGACTATGTAGCCCAGGCTGTCCTGGCATTCTCTATGTAAACTAGGCTGGCCTTGAACTCAAGGAGATCTGCCTGCCTCTGCCTCCAGAGTGCTGGGATAAAAGCATACCCCACTACACTCAGTTAGTACATATTTCTTGAATAAAGGAAAATTCAGTGTCCCACAAAGTGAAATAGAAACGAACACTTTGCATCGTTTTTGGTGAAATAAAAATTCACACACTTTTAGGTTTGTGTCGTTAAAAGGACGGGGAAGGAAGCCAAGAAGACGCATCACAGAGGTTTTCAGATCACTGATCTATACTGAATCTCCCAGGCAACTGCAATGAAAAGAATGGCAGTGGTGCCCACAGCATGTGTTTTTTTTTTTTTTTTGAAAATTACCTACTTTCTGAGGAAAATTATGGCTGCACAAAGTGTAAACCTGAGGAAGTCCACCCAAAACCATAGCATAAGACTGTAAAAAGGTAAGCAGCCAAGGCAGAAATAATCTTGTAATCTGGGATTCAGGATAGATTTGAGAGTGTTAGAGGAAAAAGTTGTAAACCGGAAAGAGGGTTAAGGAGGATCCTCTAGCTGTGGAGGTCTGAGCGACCTAGGCAGGAAGAGGTAGGGGAGTACCCCCCCCACACACACACACTTTAGCTCCTGAGATATGGAAGTGAGTGTGAGAAGCCCAGAATTATTCCAGAAGGATGCAATAAATGGGCCCCTTGAACCTTTGCCCCTGGCAAGTTCTCAGCCTAAGGATCCCAGGAACACAAAGCCCTTCTACCTTCCTCCTGGTCTTGAAAGTTAAGGAGGCTGAGGCTTTTGGATAACATGAAGTGCTGGAGCAGGGGAGGTGGTAATGGGCAGAGCAAAGACGGTTAACTCCTCCTTCATCACCAAGAAATGAGTGTGGCTTCAGCAAAGGGGGTGAAAATGAAAAGGGGGCGAGGTGAAACAGGACCAGAGGCCAGACCCAAGCAGAGCCAAGTAGGGTGATTCTGGCAGAAGCACTGGAAGGCAAGTTGTGAGTGCAGCCTCCCAGAGAAGCCTGCATAGGTTGCATGTAGCAGCTGGCCCCTACTCCTCACTGGAGGCCTCAGCCTGAGCTCCCATTGTCCCTATTGAGCGGGCCATAGAGCCTACTAACATAACCCGAGTCTCAACCACAGACCACAGTGACCTAGGCTCTGTGTGAAACTTGCTGTCTGCAATTGTTACTAGACTTCCTGGTTCTGCCTGCCTTCCATCCTGATCAGCATGAGCTCTCTGCGTCCTTGTTTCTACCTGGCCAGCTGTGTGCTTCCTCTCCCTGACATGCCAGCTGCCACAGCTGCACACTCTCTCCTGGACCTGTGCAAACCCTATTATATTGGGGTAAAATGATCCAGATTGAGGCTGCAGAGATATCTCAGCAGTTAAGAGCACTTTATGCCCTTGAAAACCTAGATTTAGTTCTAGTACCTACCCCTTATAAACTCCAGTTCCAGGGGGATCTGACGCCCTCTTCCGGCCTCTATAGGCTCATAATATATGAAGGCAAAAAGCCCTACACTTCAAATAAAAATAAATCTTTTACAAATGCTTCAGATCCTTAGATCAGCTTTCATTACACTCTCCTGCCAGCCTTACATGAAATCACTCTCCATTAGTCTTCTTAGTATAAAGACTAATGTACCCATAAGGAAAATGCTCAAAGAAAAATATCAGATGTCATCTTCAGCCTCTGATCTCAGGCCAAGAGGTGAGGCTGAAACAGATGGACAGGGATGGCCCCTCTTTGACCCATGGTCAGACTTCACACGATATATTTGAGGCCATTGAGACATTAAGTACTTGGTGCAGATGACTCTATGAGCCTGGAGGCAGGCCAGTTATAGGAGGCTTTGAAGAGAGACTTAGCTCATTTCAGCTTCCCATCTTACCTCTAAGTAAAACACCCCCACTATAACTGTTACAGTTAGTTTCAGTTTTGATCTTCCCCAAAGATATAGTATGCATGACATTAAATTCGATGCTTATATATTCATTTATTTCGAAGTCCACAATATATACTGCTTGATGAAAAAATACATTACAACAGCACTTACTTGTTTGATCACTTTTACCTATACATATATATCTAGGCACACAGGTACAGGGAAATACATAAGACATTCACTAAAGGGCTGACAATGATTGTATCAGGGTGAGAATTTCAGGTAACATGTACTTTTGCTTTTTTTTTAAATTTTTTTAAATTTTTAAATTTTTTTTTATTTTTATTTTTTTTCACTTGGGAGGTTCAAAAAGATACCACTTTGTGAACAGACTAAAATCACCAGAGAAAGACACACAGGGAAACAAACATTAAGCAATCAGAGGAATGAATAAGCAAGGAATGATGTGGGGCCATCCCTCTCCATTACATGGTATACAAGTCTGCTTTTCCTTCCCCAAGCAAACTGGTTTTGAATTAACTCCTTCCGAAGCCCACCCCATACCTGTTTCTTTCAGAGTAAGTTTCTGAGGAGAGTTAAACACTGATCTGGGGCTGAATCTCACACCTTAGAATGGTGTAGAGGGTTTTGATCTCTCCATATGAGTCAGCTCCTGCAGAGTGACTATCAGATTCTCAAAAACCTGGGCCTTGTTGCTGGTGTTGTCACAGGTTTCTTTTGCATGGCCCTCTTCACCACAGTGGGGGCAGCGGATTGGATACTTTCGCTTTCTGTTTCTACGCAGATCCCCAGGCCCATTATTCCTTTGCCCAGAACCACTGCTAGTGGAAGGAGACTCATCATCAAAATAGCTGGGGGATTCAATAGCTAGCATTTGATCCTGAATAGTGTCTCTGCCTCTGAGGGAGGAGGACAGTGGAGGCACAGACTCCACCAGGATCACGTCTTCATCTGAGTCATCCTGGGAATCATCTATCTCTATGACATTGCAATCAGCACCGCCTATCACTATAGGCAGGGAGCCCTGAAATACGACAGGGCTGGCTGCCCTCTCCATTACTGACTCAGATCTTCTGGCCCGCTTATGAGCAAGCAAATTGTCATTCCGTTCTTCTTCCTCCCTTACAATCCTGATTAACTCCAGGAAGTCGGGAAGGCATTCCTGCTCATTATGCGCATGCAATTGGAGAAGATTCTTAAGCTTGATGCGCAGGTCCCTACTCAGCTCAGCCCCTACAAGGAGCTGGTGCAGTCGAATCCTGTTTGCGTCTCTCTCAGCAAGGACCCCTGCCTGAATAGCATTTTGCAGCTGCACCTCTAAACGGATCACATACAGGGACGGTTTCTCTCCATGTGCCTGCAGGGTGTTTAAGAATTTCCCTTGTACTGTTACACTGCTCTCAGACTCCCCAAACACCAACTTCATTGCCCGCAAAAAATCTGCCACACTTAGATCGGGATTGGAAGCCTGGAGCAAACGCATGATCTCCCGGGCAGGGCCCCTAAGGGTTCTCATCAGGCGTTTGAGCTTTTCCTCCTCAGACATATGCCACTCTGGCAGGACCTCGTGGACTTGGCTTAGCCAGTTCTCAAAGGTTTCTTCCCCCTGGGCCAGCTCTGCCCTCCCAGAGAACAGTTTCAGGTTTCTCTCTGCTATGTTGGCTATCAAAGGACCAAGACTCCTCCCCAGGGCCCTCAGCATGGAATGGGCCAAAGGCAGAAAAGCTGTATTCTGCCTTCGGCTGTTACCCATTCGAGCAAGGATGCTAGCCATGTCTGACAACAATTGGCTATCTGAATACAAGATGCTTGGGCTCTCAGTGAACAAAACCAGCGCAATCAGCAGCAACGCTCCTGGGCAGTCTCTCCCTCGTGCTTGGGTAGGAACTGTAAAAGAAAAAAAAAAAAAAAGCTCAAAACCACAGGGGACTTGGAAAGAAGCTTCTAATCACATTTTCTACAGTCTTGTATATTTGTCCAGTGCCCTAAAACTACTCAGCACGAAACTGGCACTTACAACCTTGAGGAGCAATAAGATTTCTCTGTGCTAGTGAGGCCTTTGTCAGAGCCACATTTACTCCCGCCCCACTGTACCCCACCTTACTCACTGCCCGTTCTCTAAGGAGAGGCAGCAACTGTTGCTTGGAATTCTAGCTGCAATAGCCATTGGAGCCCATACTAGGCTCCCAAAATAGAGGGCAATAGAGTAAGCCTCACAGAATTATGTTAATGAGTAAGGCCTGAAAAGATATTAGGTCACAACGCTCCCCTCCCCCTTTTTTGATTCTTACCAGAGCTCCAAAACTGGCCTTCACCTTTATTTAATGCAGCCTCTGCAACAGGTGCTTTCCGTGAGACTTCTGATCCTGGGTAGGGTTGATCTCTGTCCACAAGCTTCTCAGATCCGGGTCCTCTGAACCTCTAGGTTAGACTGCGCCATAGCAAAAGGAAGGGAAGAGAAGGAGGGTCTGAGACGTCAGAAGCTGTCTCATCCTTCCTTCAGCGACTCCATTGTTGCCTGGAGGAAAAACCCTACAGAATAAAAGCCAAAGGGCCCACCCCTCCCCCAATACGCTTCATCCGGGAAACCAGCGGCCTACCAGTTCCGCAATCAGCCACACAGAATTCAAGTTTGCAATCGGCTTTGATGGGCTGCCATGGAGAAAAAGAAGAGAGGTTGGATACCCTCCCACCTCCGTATTTATCCCCGAAGAATTGAGAGAAAAGGGACTTCAGAACAGACCAATTGTGGATTTTCCCCTCTGCCCTTTGCTACGTTCCTGGGGTGGGGGAGGGGGAAAGTCCTCTCTCCGATCAAGGCAAATCCTACCCTTAGCTCACCTCCTCCCACCATGTAGCCCGATCACTAGGGTGTTCACTTCCTTGCCTCGAAATTGCCTGTTCTGAAGCCCCAAATGGTAAGGTTTCATCCTCCCATCTCCACATTATGCGGTTGCGCCTCCCTTTCTTTACCTGGACTCCGAAGATGAACGGCGGATGGATGATCAGGCGCCCGGAATAGCTGTGTCGTTTCTTAGGCCCTGCAGAGAAAGGATGGCGCCTTACCAAATGGAGCTGGGCTGCCCAGCCAGGGATAACGCAGTCGCCGCCGCGGTTTCCAAGGCAGCTGCAGCTGCCCCCGCCCGCTCTCCAGTTCAGCCTGCAGAGCTGCAGCGGCTGCTTTTAGCCTCTGCCCATTGAGACAAAAGAGCGTGACGAGAGCAGTGGCGCGGCCAATCAGCGGTGCGCGGGGGCGGCCTTCCCGCAAAGCCTGGGCCAGGATGCTAATGCCTGCCAGAGGGGGGAACCTGCTGGAGGGGGCTGCGGCAGACTGGCGCGGGAGCGGGCGCGGCGTCAAGTGCAGCTCGGACTCACGGACCTGGCCCATTTACATTTCATTCGTGAGTTTGCAGCTTCCCCTCTCTTCCCTTCTTCCTATCGCCTTCTGCCTTGGCTCTCCTCCGCTGCTTTGCGACCCGATGACTTAAACACGAGGTGGGACCGAAAGCAAGTGAACAATGAGAGTTCTTCACCTTTGTATAGGGGGAAGAGGGTAGCATTTGCTGAGCGCTTTCTGTGTGCCAACGCGCTTGCACAGACATCTCATTTATTCTTCTCACCAGTCTTGTGATAAAACGTCGCAGTGTGCCCATTTAACAGAGAGGGGGATGTAAGCACCTAGGCAGTATGGGTAGGAAGTACAGAATTAACAGCTCACACTCAAGCCCTGGCGTCTAACCCCTCTCTGGTGTCAGATTAAAGGTTAGTGGACAAAAGCCAAAATGAGGATGAAAGGACCCGTTTAGGGCTATCTAAAATTAATGAACTGTTGTCTACAACTTATGAATGAGAAAACTGAGCCACCATGAGCTTGGGCAGCTTGTCCTGTATCATGCAGCAAATAAGCCAATAGCGTCGGATTTTGCTACCGGGTCTGTTGTTCTGTTGATGGCAGCGTTTTCCTCTGTGTTGATGCCAACACTTTGCCCTGCTTGTATGCCCAGAGAGCGCATTTTCACTCTTACATCCATATCCACAGACTGTCTCCGCAGCTTTGCTAAGGTGACAGAGGTGCTGAGGAGGGGAGTGAGAAGAGATGGAAAAGAAGAGGAAGGCAACCTTCATGATATGCATTATACCAAGGAGGAAACTGAGGCAGTTTTCTGCTCACATTTTTTACACAAAAATAAACCACCTGTTTATAAAAATATCAGCATTTCTCTAGGACCCCAAAGGAAATCAGACTCAGAGATGACTTGTCTAAAATCACAGGGTGAAGCCAGAGCTTTCAGTCCAGAATTCATGCTACAAACTAAAGTATGGGTGCCCAGCTGGCTATCACAGAGTGATTTTTGAGGGCTTGTTAGAAATTCACATTCCTGGCCTCCAGTTCTGGAGATTTGGCTTTCCTGGGACTGGGGATGAAAACTGTCATTTGTATTTTACCTGTTGCTATAATTGATTCTGGGTTGTAGAGAGTCTGGCAACCACTGTTCTAAACAGCACACCACACTGAAGGCTGTCAAAAAAATGGGCCTGCCACTTAAATGTTTGTCCATAGCCTATTTGTATGAAACTTAATCCCGGAACAGAAGTCCCTACCTCAAATCCTTCTTGAAATTGCATGCAAAGGATTTGAACCCTTCTTTCTGATGCCATCACTCTGTGAATTTTCAGATGGGCCCGTGGCCCCCAAACAGTTAAGAACCACTGCCCTACAATCTTCAAAACATCTTCCCTTTCAACACCTGCTTGAGGAAGAAGTGTTAGAAACAAAACACCATTTGACCTAACCCACACCACAGCTCTCAGCCGCTGATATAGCTCTTTCATTTCCTGGCTCAAGGATAGGTTGCTAGGCTGCCCTTCTGCGAGCTCTTCAGGGGACTTCTCCTTTGCTGGCTTTGGCATCACTGGCCCTAAAGAAGGAGCAACTCCATGGAAACAGCATGCAAGGCTGTCCAGAGTGAATGGGCCGTGAAGCTAGAAGCTAGAAAACCTGCTCCATTTCCCTTGCCTTCTGGTTTTTAGACAACAGGTGTCACTTCTCCGTGTAGATGGTGGGTGGCTAGAAGGCCCCCTACGCAGGGTTTGCTATCAACTCCTGATGCTTGGAAGCACAGGAACGGTTTGAAACCCTGCAATTGCTGTTGGCTTCATCTTCAACCTGCTAAGGTATTTCACCTGTTCCTGTCTGCCTTCTTATTTACAACTGTAATGACTAGACTTGTCACAAGCAATCCAAATTTGGAAGGAAGCATCATTCGTATAGTATAATCCTCCACTGTAGTCCTTCTTTGGGGGATGGAACAGTGGGGTAGAGGTGATGAAAAGTAGAGAGCGGTGAAGGCATATAGGAGGCCGGTGGCTCACCTTGTAGAGTTAGGGGTGGGTCTGGGAGTAACTGGTGGGTGTTCTTCATACTCTTGCTTCTGTTTCCTAGAACCATGATGTTAGACCACAACCCCACAGCAGACACTTGTTCTGTGTTTCCATTAGATGAAATGTTCTTGCTTCATCACCAAAGTAAATATTATGTTGGACCTGGTGGGTAGGATCAAGAAACTAAGGATAGACCTGAGAGTTTGGATTTTAAAAAATGAAAAGAATGGATTGTGTATAGGTTTAGATGTTGAAGCAAGAATGTTTTAGAGCAAAGTTACCAGCAAGGTCCATTGGGATACAGAACATCTCCTATCTCTGGCCACATGTGCACCAAAGGATGGTTCTAATGAGGCCACATTTTCCAATTTTGACAAATGAACCTTAAAAGCTCGAAGGTTAGGAGGTAAAGCTTTCAGATGAAATAATAGTGGCTACTTTTGGCAGCAGACCTCCTCTATGCCAGGAACTTTCCATCTGTTATCTCATTTAAACTTCCCAGCAGCCCTGCTGACAGAGGCATCGTGGCATACCATTTTTCAAAGAAGAGAAGTGAGTGTTTCCAAGAGGCGAAGTAGCTTCTGTGAGGCCATACTACTTGGAAGTGGAACCAGTGGGATGCTAGCCCAGGGCTGCCAACCTCTAGAACCCATGAATACTTTCCTTTTCCATGTTGACGGGGAAAGCATAAATGCATCCTGCAGGGCTAGATATGCAGTTCAGTGGAAGATTATTTTCTTAGTATGTAAGAAACAAAACAAAACAAATCAAAACCCTGATTTTGGTCCCTAAGACTAAAAAAAAAAAAGATAAAAGAAACCATCCTAATACAATAAAGATCCTAATACAGCCACTAGAATATGTTAGCAATTTTGTCATAATTTCATCTTAGCTGCCACCACATCTTCCCAAAATAATAAAGAAATATAAAACAATAATGGTAGTAAGGTTCAGAGAATTGAAGAGAATCAGTCAAGGTCATAAAACTAAGGAATGGCAGAGCAGAATTCAAACAGAGTGTTGTCTGACTCCAGTGTTTTGTTCTCAACAACATACATCAGTGGAGAAAATAAATGTGGCCATCATTATGACTCTTTTTCTGTTAGCCTCTGCTATATCTGGTTTTTTTGTTTGTTTTATTTTGTTATTGTTTTGTTTTTCACTACCACCACCGCCATGGGCTGTTCTGTCTTCACGGAGTATATATTCCTGAAGATTAGTCAAAACCAGAGAAGTGGCATGCAGGAATACATCCAGAGTTCTTATGGGAGCCAGGGAAGGTCTTCTTCTATGAATGTAAAGCCTAAACATGATGTTCTAGGAGAACCTGCCCCTATCAACATTCATTTCCCTCCTTTAGATCTCTTCCTCAGTCCAAAACACTTGTTTCCATTCCTCCACCTAACAAGACGTGACTTATTTAAGGACAGTGTCACATTTTTCCTGAGAACATTTTTATTAACACATGTTAATTGCACATTTCAGTGCGCTGGGAAGTCTTAAAAAATCCTATGGAGAGAGTGACTCCTGACTTTTGTAGATCTCCAGCATTTGAGTGAGGTCAGTGTAATGTTGCCTTATATGAATGCAACCTGCGCCGGGCGGTGGTGGCGCACGCCTTTAATCCCAGCACTCGGGAGGCAGAGCCAGTCGGATCTCTGTGAGTTCGAGGCCAGCCTGGACTACAGAGTGAGTTCCAGGAAAGGCGCAAAGCTACACAGAGAAACCCTGTCTCGGAAAAAAAAAAAA
>CABHPH010118054.1:0-18886 GCA_902168325.1 Peromyscus nudipes
TTCAACTACTGTTGCTGTCTCCAGCTCAGTACACACCACAGGTCCCTCCTCAGAAACATCCATGCACACCACCTCCAATTTACCAACCCCATCAGCTCCTCAGACCTCATCCACACCACTGCCATTATTTTCAACCTCCTCTGTGACATCAAAATCAATGAGAACTAGCACCCAAACCAGTCAACACACATCATCATCAGCCTCCACTTCCATGACACCAGAGACTGTTCTTCCTACCACAATGGAAGACACAAGCCCTCCACAAACATCACTTCCTGTCATTTACACAACCAGTGCCACCACACAAGCTCAAAGCTCATTCTCCACAGACAGGACCTCTCCTTCCCACATTTCAGAAACTTCTTCCATGACTGCCCATCCACCCACATCAGTTTCAGCTACAAGCATATCAGCTAAACCCACCATAAGTGTAACTGGTACTGTGCCAGTCTCTACCTCCTCTGGCACATCTAGCAGTCCCCATTCTCCACTCACTACATACCTACCTCCTACTCCTTCTCTCTCCAGCACAGCAAGTAACACTGGTTCCCCTTTAGGAACATCCATGCAGACCACCATCACCTATCCAACACCATCACGTCCTCAGACCTCTTTGTCTACACCTCTTTCAGTTTTTTCCACCTCCCCTGTAACACGAACTCCTGCGATACCTAGCACCCAAACTCCTGAACACACAGCATCGTCAGCTTCCACATCAATACCATTGAGCACCATTCTTCCAACTACCCCAATGAAGGGTACAAGTTCCCTCAAAACAGCACCATCTATCACTTCCACTACAACTGCCGTTACCCAAGTTTACTCTTCATTCACAACAGCAAAAACTTCTCCCTCGGAGTTGAGCCCATCCTTAGTGCCCCACAGCTCTACTGTTTCCCCTTCCTTCTCATCCCTTCCGACTGCCTCTTCTCTCCCAACAAGTTTTCCATCCACTTTGGTTTCTCTCACTAATGTCCCACATTCCCCATCTGTAACATCATCCACCTCCTTCCTGCCCCACTCTGGTACCACTACATCTTTTCACTCTTCGACATCTTTCCCATCTTCTTCCATGACATTCCCTCTCACCCCTGCTTCAAGCTCTGCAGGTTCTACTCTACAGTATACTTCCACTCCCAGCTCGGTGTCCCATTCCGCACTGCTTACTCAACCCACCACATCATCTCATCCTTCATCTGTTTCTGCCTTTGTGTCTCCAACTGCTCCCTCTACTCCTGCTAGTTCCTCTGCTTCCCCCCTTGTCACCTCATCCATCCCTTCCTCTGCTCTCCCCACCATCCACATGACTCCCACCCCATCTAGTCAGCCCACCTCCAGCAGTGGCCTTCTATCCACTTCCAAGACTACATCTCATGTGCCCACTTTTTCTTCATTCTCCTCCAAGTCCACCACCTCCCAGTTTACCTCCCTTACTACCCAAGCCTCTACATCAGGGCTACTGTCTTCAACCATGGGCATGACAGTCTTCCCAAGTTCCCCAGACACCAACCACACCACTAGGCCTGGTTCCAGCCCACTGCCTACATCTGTGTTCCTGAGCAGTCCTGCTACTCCCCCTGGAAGTTCCTCACTGTCCACTCCAGTGTCACTCTCCAGTGCGGACTCCTCTGTCTCCTCTCCACCCATTGATCCTGGTAAGTGGTACCATTGGCTGGGTCCTTGTTCCCCAGGCTGCTTAGGTCCCAACTGTTTACTCCACAGAATTCTTCAGAGTGTGGTCTGCTGTTTAGTGTTTTCCTCTCATTGTCCCTTGGTGCCTTCATGAAAGCCTGGTCCTGGAGCTTCTTTTGGGCATTTCTGAATCCAAGAGCAAGTTCCTTTCTCTTCACCTCTCAGGAGCACTAGTCTGTGTTCTCCCAGTCTGGCTGAATTAGAGACTTGATCCCCATACATTTCAGGCCCATGTGCCTCCCTTGGTCCTAACTTCTCTAAGCGGCCCTCCACACCTGCCCCTTGGGAAGCTAGCATGTGAGATCCGGCTCTGCCCTAAGCTTAGGCACGTATTCTACCTCAGTGCTGAAGGAAATTATTGCCTAGTCCAGGCACGTCTCATCCCAGGTGACATGCAGGAGGCAGAGGTGGGGATAGAGGCCAAGCAAGGCCTGAAAACTAGTATGTACAATTCTTGCTGCCCATGGTTTCCACTAGCTCTCCTCCCCAACAACGACCAGAGCTCCCCACAGGGCAGTGATCCCTACACAGTGTCAGCCTGCACAGGACCAGGAGTTCAACACACACTCCTAGGACACCCCTGATGTGAGTGTTCCTCTCAAGACACTCACCTTGGGGCCAGGCTCCCCATACATGCTCTAGGCCTCCCTCATGCAGGAAGTCCTCACAGAGCCAGCAATCAGTTCCTGTCTTATGGTTACATATTGTCACTTTACGTTCAGGCTGTTTCCCAAGAAAATGGCCTCAGGAAGTAGGAGAGAGAACAGAAGGCCACCAACCCTCCCCAAACCTCTTAGAGAAGCAGGGCAGGAATAAACTCGAGCACAAGAGAGAGATGATATACAGAGCCTATCTGTCACCCACAAATCATTTTTTAACTTAAACTATGTGTGTGCTGTGTGGAAACTTGCAGGAGCCAGTTCTTTCATCATGTGAATTCTAGGGACCTGTTGAACCATCTTACCTGCCCCAACTTTTAGTTTTGTTTTGTTTTTCAAGACACGGTTTCTCTGGCTGGCCTCAGAGAGATCCACCTGCTTCTGCCTCCCAAGGGCTGGGATTAAACCAAACCCAATTTTTATTGTATTTTATTTATTTATTTATTTTGAGACAGAGTTTCTCTGTGTAGTTTTGGCGCCTGTCCTGGATCTCACTCTGTAGACCAGGCTAGCCTCAAACTCAGAGAGATCTGCCTGCCTCTGTCTCCCAAGTGCTGGGATTAAAGGTGTGTGACACCACCACCCGGCCTCCAACCCCAATTTTTAACTTTTTAATCTAAGTACCACATGGGCAGTTTGTAACCCAGCCTCTTCTTGAACTCATAGACTTCCTACATATGCCTCCTGAGTGATGATTTTACAGGTGTCCCCCAACACACACTGCCCACACTGGCAGTTCCCAAGGTCAACAGTCTGCCCACCTGATGAGGCATCACCACCACCATTTGTCACTGGCTGCCATGGCCTCTGAAACCTTTCCAGAAGCCCAGAGCAAAAGATTTTCTCTGCTCTTCCTTAACCCAGGTGGCACAATGAATGCTTATTCTCAGATCCTGTGTGTTCTTTTGTGAGGAACATGGACATTCTTCAATACCCTCCTTTGTCCCTTAGCATGTCCTATATCCAACAGACATAAGACACCTTTACTGAGGACTACTGGGGACTGACTCAGATCTACCTGGGCCTGGCTCAATGCCAGATTCTTTCAGAAAGCCTTGAATACTGGAGGGATAAGGAGCTACACCAAGGAGAGAGCTGGGGGGGGGGGGGGGACTAGAAGTGACCGAGACCTGTTCTTGGGCCTCCATCTCCAGGGGCCTGCAGCTTGCAGGAAGAAGAGCAACAGATTATCTACCAGGGCTGCATGGCAAACGTGACTCTAACTCGTTGCCAAGGTTTCTGTGCCTCCTCTGTCAGGTGAGTTGTTGGTAAACACCCTCCTTTCTTCAGGGACCAGAACCCTCCTAGGAGCTGGGCTCTCAGTGTTTCCCACACCTACTCTGACCAACAGAGGTCTATACCAGTGGTTTTCAACCTGTGGGTCACGACCCTTGGGGGGATCGAATAACCCTTTCACAGAGTCACCTAAGATCATCAGAAAACACAAATATTTACTTATGATTAATAACAACAGCAAAATTAGTTATAAAGTACGTGAAAATAATTTTATGGTGGAGCGTTGCCACAACACAAGGAACTATATTAAAGGGTTGCAGCATTAGTAAGGTTGAGAACCACTGGTCTAGGCAGTGCACGCTGGCCACACTTTCCTTGCCCGTGAGCAGATGCTGGTTCCTGAGGGCCTGGCCTACAAATCAGCTAGTATCCATTCTACTTTGGGACTGGCCTCGGGGGAGAGGGCCAATCCTGACCCTGCTGGTCTCTGCTTCTTGGCAGTCTCAATACGGACACCTTGCAGTTGGAGACCCGCTGTGGCTGCTGCCAGCCCCTTAGCACCTATGAGAAGCGACTCTCCCTGCCCTGCCCCGATCCCAATGCACCAGGTCAGCAGCTCACACTCACCCTCCAAGTGTTCAGCAGCTGTGTATGTAGCCCCCTGCAATGCAAGGACTAAACAACAGCAAGTGGTTTCTTGAGCACAAGGGATCACAGACACACAGACACACACACACACACACACACACACACACAGCCATTCCTGATACTTCCCTAACACTTGTAACAAGCAATCCCCTTACTGGCCATGGGCATGGCCTCAAGGAGACCTTGGACAAGGCTCATCCTGAGACAGCAGAGAAACAGAGCAACAGCTGTCACGCAAAGCCTCCTACCACCTACCTCCTGCAGACCTTGACCAAGCAAAACAGGCCTTCAGTGGAAATGAACTACCAACATCTCTTCAACCTTGATGCCCTGGGAATTTCCTGTCCACTGTATAGCACCTCCCAGCCTCTGGCCATAAAACCCAAGAGATCAGAACACCCAAAGCAGATGCTGGGAAGACTGGGCAGGGCATCTGGGGAGACATGGGGAATAACAGGAAGATGCAGGGGTATGAGCCTTGGGTAGGGACAGGCAGCAGGGTAAGCACCAAAGAGGCACAAGGAAAGGTCTCCCCAGAGGCAGGGAGAAGCAAAAGGCATTGGCACCCGCTGGGTAGGAGGCCATCACCCAACAAGTCAGTAGATTGCAAATAAACTGGTTCTTTTCAAGGCAGAACCTGGTGTGTACATGTTGCTGCTGTCTTCCAGAATCCTGAGCATGATATCACAAACACCAGCACAGGCCAGGCCACTAGGACCTGGGACTGTCCAGGTCCATGTGCTCGGTGGGGCTAAGACAGAAAGACCACCAGCCCTGGTCTTGAGCTACACCCGTCTGGGATTCTGTGGGGAAACCCATTATCTTCCAGGCTCCCCAGACAAGGACCATCTCTCATGTGCAGCCCCAGACTGGGGCAGAGGAGAGGAGTACTCAATTCCACAGGGCACAGACTAAGGGCAGTATAGGACACTCCCCACAAAGATCACACACATGTTCCAGTTTCCTGTCCTAGCATTTATTTTTTTAATCTCTGAGAACAAGCACACTGTACTGATGAAGGCCCAGGAGTCACAGAGGGCAGGCCTGTGCCCCAGCAGCTTCCATGTGCTGGGACATTACTGATCTAGAGACACCACCACTGGGTAGCACATGGTACATAAGCCACAGCCACACAGGTTGAGCTATCCACATGGTCCTTGCAGTAGTGCATGAATTGCACATAACGGAGAGCCACACTGTCCAGCAACTGGAGCAAGAGAACTCCAGAGGCTCACTGTGGCCACAGCCAGATCATTCTTCTGCCAACACAAGCCTGTGCCATGGCAAGTGTGGATCACAACACATGACAGCCAGACCAAGGGCTTCATGGAACACAAGGGGTCAGCACAGCAGGTGTTGGTTGTTCTGAAACTAACTGCCTGGGCTGTACAGAGTAGGGCTGCAGGAGCTTGAGTGGGATAGGAGCCCTGCCACTGTCCTCAAACCCACCATGGCAGGCTGGCAGCCTAAGGCTGAGGAAAAAACCTCATGCATCTATGACCATACCTAGTGCTCCAGTGAGCAAGGGTCATCAACACTGCTATGTAAGTACAGATAAACCTGTACAGCTGAGTCTACGGCAATCCTGGGCATCATCTCAAGGCAGAGTGCAGGGTCCCAGCCTGGGCTCCCAAGGCTTCTGACATGGTCTATGCTCTTCCCGATGGGCTGCACATACAGTGCAATGCTCACCAGAGGTTAACTAACAATTGAGCTGCCAGTGCTCAAGCTAGGAAGTCCAGTGCATCCTTAGCACAGCACCTGCCTGGGCTGCCATTCTCACCCCAGCCTCTCCCTCCATTACCACACTTAGGTCTCCCTTTCCACCCAACCACAAGGGCTTCACAGAAGTGAGAATGCAATACTGGGGCACCAACTAAGACCCTCTGGAGAGAAGCACACCTTACGAATTATTACTTCACCACCTGACCCATTAACCTTCAAGTCCCCAGAATGTACCACAGAGACAGTACATTCATTAAAAACAGAAGATGGGTGATGTCCATGTCTTCCAAAGTCAATAGGAACCCCTCTACCCACCATGCTGCAAACCTAAGGTCTCAACTATGTGGTGAAATGTTTCAACTGTCCCTTCAAGAACATTGGTATGCTAGGCACAGGACCCTGCCAGGAGTGGGGCTTGGAGTTTGCCAACAGTCATAAACACAAGCACTTCGGCACCATCAGTAGTGCTAGAGCAAACCCCATCAATTGTTCAACCCATGAGACCACACACCTCTAAGCCACTGTTGTCACCGTCCAGCAGGGCCACACATCCTGTGTTAACCCTATAAGCACATGGCGCTGTTTCTGGATTCTGAGAATGAGTCAGTGGCATTTTAATAAAATTTGAACAAAATTTCCACTTTCGTTCAAACTTCTAATTTCCCTTTAATTTGTAGGTTGAACCTTAGGGCTGCCTTGATTTCCCAGGCCCAGGCACCCTTCTTTGACGGGGCAGGCCTGCTGCAGCCCTTCTCAAACTGTGTCCTGTATTCTCTCCACACCCAAGGGGCTGGCTGTAGGTGTAGGACTGGAGGTGCCTTGAGTGGCAGTTTTTCAGACAAGGGGTGTTTATCTGCAGTGTGGTACAAAGACAACGGTAGAGACAAGAGAGACGCACAAACAAAGAGCCTGATCTTCTGGCCTGTGGATTAGAACTGTTCCGACAGCAATTCACATAGTCTCTGAGAGACGGTGTCTTTGCTGGTACGCAGCGTGAGTCGGTACATCTGAAACAGAGAGCAGCAGGGTGAGCAGGCACTGAGCCCCAGGTTCTTAGCAGGTACTTTTGTGGTCCAGGACTCACCATTCGCAGCAGCCCCTCCCGACGCACCACTGTTTCACCAGTCAAAACAGAAAAGTCTAATAAAAGCAAGTGTTTGCAGCGAGGGAGAGTGGCTGTTAGCGGAGGTGGGGGTCAGCCAGTCACTCTGGAAAGCTCTTTCTTTTGTCTTGTATTTTGAGACACAGTCTTACTGTGTGGCCCAGGCTGGCCTTGAACTGGTACTCCTGCTGCCTTCTCTTCCCGAGTACTGAGATTACAGGCATGCACCACCATACACAACCAGCTTGAGAGCTTCTCATCAAGTTAACTATGCACGACCTTTGAGCCAACCACTACACCCCCAAAAGCACCCCAGTGTTGGGAAAACAAGCATCCACAAACAACAGAACATACAGGCTGGAGTCTCTAGAGGAGCACTGCTGAGGCAAGCAGAATGTGTACCACTCAGAGAAGAGGCAGACCAAGACAGCACCAGGAAAGCTGTGCACACACAGCTCAGGCTAGGCTGCTACATGGGCATGTGGTGGCACACCAGGCCTTCTGTGAGGAGAGGGAAATCGATCTATGTGCTCTGATGGCCAGTAGCTGTCTAAGTGTCTGCACCATCACCATGACCACCAACACTTAGAATCTGCGTGTCTCTATAAACCTCACCAAAATAAAAAGCAACACAATCATATCCATCCTCCTACTGTGGAGACCTCACCTGAGCTTGCAGATTTGGCTCCAGGCGCAGCAAGCAGCCGATCTGGGTGGTTTTGGTATGTATTATGCCAGCACCCACAAAATTTGCAGGATTTGGATCAACTTCCTCAAGGAGTGCAGAACCAAATCCTATAATCTGTACAAGAGTGAAGAGGCAGGTCAGGATGCACTGGTAACAACATCTGCCTCAGCTACATCGCCATACACCCCTTTACCTTTGCTTTAGTGATCTCTGTGTCCATCGGATGCTTTGCTTTGAAGATATTCTGCACTTCTTGCTGTGGACTATAAAAAACAGCATGTTAGTACTAAAAGCCATGCTGAGACCCATTGAGCATCCTGTCCAAGGGACAGCCCCCCAATTCCCTTCTCCACCCATAGTACAGCCCTCTCACTTGCTCAACTGCTTCCAACGTTGAAAGAAATCCTGAGAAGCCATTTCTGTGGGCTGGAAAAATTTGTTGAGTGTGATGGGCAGCTTAACAGACACATTCTGGAAGGTTCCACCATACCTGTAACAATAGAGTCATGTTATGGAGAACAAATGCTTGGCCAAAATGTTCCAGCTGATGAGTCTTCAGCGCTTAGAGAAGAGCCATGTGGCCACCCATCTCAATAATAGCCACAAAGATTGCATACCAGCAGTATTCCTGGAGAGGCTAAGCCACATTCTCCATCCATCCCTGCAGTCCATATCTACACCATTCACAGGTGAGCAAGGGACCAAGCCACTGCTTTGTGCCAAGTGTCAGAGGACCAGTTCCTTTCAGTCCTACTCCTTTGGCAAATGAAGATCCAGGACAGGCCCAAGGAGACTACCAAATCAATTAGCCTTGTAGCTCCCCAACAAGGAACCACTGTAATGACTAAAAAGAAGGCTACATGCTATGACCCAGAAGTCTAGCTCCAAACCAGCTACTATTATCCCTCAAGATGGCCTTTCAAGCCAGCTTCAGCAGGCAGCACAGAGAGCCTCCCGGAAGCAGGCCCTTCCATTTCTCACCACAAAATCATCTGGGTCAGAAATAGGCTAGCCTGCAGACCACACAGGAGACTCAAACCCCATGGGTACCACGTCATGGTCACAGAAGCCAGCTCCCTCTCCACTTGCTCCTATACTATGGAAGCTCCAGGCCTGGCAGTACTGTGCAGGCACGCACAGTGGCACAGCAGTAACTAGTTAACTCCCTTGAGGAGAAGCACGTAGGTTGGGAAAGAACACAGGAGGCACACCCCTCACCTGAACTGGATGTTGAGAACAGGCGCCTCTGTGAAATCAGATACACACTCAATGTTGACCACCTGTTGCACCTGTGCGCCCCCATCCACAGTTGGGTCCACAGGCTTGGTCTGCAGGTTCAGATGTGAGAACATTAAGGAGTCCAAGCAGGCAGGGAGAATGGGCCCAGCACAGCCACCCACAACGGACAGCAGCAGGGTCCCCTACATATCACCTTGCCAACCTGTCCTTCCACCATTCAACACGTCCCACTGGCCCAGACCACCCACAGTCATATGTACCTGGCTATTCCCTTTCTCGAAAAGACCTTAGAAGTTGTACACTAGCAGCATACTGGCCTTGGCACTGCAGAACTAAGCTCTGGAACTCTGTGATGACTCCTGCTGTGCTCAGCAGAAGCCATGCCTACTAACTCAAAGGCACACAGCTTTACAGATCAGTGTAGCTCTGCACTTATGCAAGCCAGAGACTGAAACATCTGAACAGGCCTCTAGGCTCACAGTAACACCCTTGCATCTAGGATCTATGCAACCATAGCTCGACCTGGGCAGTTTCTGCTTCCCTGTGCATTCTGCATGGCAACCTGTGCCCACAGCTCATAACCCCTTGGAGCCCAGGAGAAGGAGACACATAGACAATAGTTCTATATGCATCAGTCCTTTGTGTGTATATCAGGGAAATGCTGGAGATGGAACGAGCATGAGCTGGTTCTTGCTTATGCTGCATAAGTGTGCATTCTACCACTGAGCCACATGCCTAAACACCACACCACTGTTTCTGACTTGTTTCCAAATGGTTCTATATTTAAATATATCATCTCCAAATGAACACAGGTCTACTACAAAGATGACACTCGGTGTTCTACATACTATGAGATGAGCCCAAGGCATGCATCCCTGGCTGTTGTGAACCTTACTCTGCACACTGCAGCAGACCCCAGCTGTCCCTCTCTCACAGCTGCTCAGCTGAAGCCATCCAACATTCCTGACTGTTCCTAGTGGCCACAGAGAGCCATCCTCTGCCTGAGCAAAGGATGTGACAAAGCACACATAAGCCCAGCAGGCATGAGATGCTCCATACTGGCTGGTTACCATAGCCTTACTCTGCCTTCGGCCACAGCTCCTTTTGGGGGACTTCACAGGGTAAAGGGCAAAATAAGCAAAGAGAGTGACTCACATAACCAGATGAAAGGGACAGCTGTATGGGGTGGTGTCTGATGCACCATCAGGTCAACTCAAAGTGAAGGCCCCTGATTTTACTAAGCCATGGAAAACACTGCCATATGAACAAGAGCAGCCCCCGCTTAAAGCATCCTGTAACCCCAATTGTTTTCTGCTGTCCGGGAGCCTAGAGATAGTCAAGGATATTAGCCTGAAGGTCATCAGCACAGATTAGTGTTGGAGTGAAGTTTAGGAACTGCGTGGAGGTCTTGTTCCCATAAAATATGAACATCCGGCCTAATAGGAAACAGAGATAGTTTATTTTATATACATTATGTCACACCATGAATAGTCAGTCCAAAGTAGCCCCTGCAATTCCCAGTTGAATGTATTTATTGTGAGCTATGACAACTGCTAAAATTAAAAACAACTTTTTTTTCTAAATTTTTGGTTAACCAAACAATTGTTTGGTCTCAGTATGTAGCTTACTCTAGCCTAGAATTCCCTATGTATCTCTGGCTGGCCCTGAACTCATGACAATCCTCCTGTCTCAACCTTCCAAATGCGAGGATTATACACATGAGCCATCATACCAAGCTTCTAGTTTAAGAGTAGCATGGCAGTCAGGCACAACAGCATTCGCCTTTCATCCCAGCACCTGAGAGGTAGAAGCAGGAAGATCAGGAGTTCAAGGCCAGCCTCAGATACATAGTACATTTGAGGACAGCCTGGGCTACATGAGAACCTATTTCAAACACAAAACCAAAGCCAAATTAAAAAAAATTAGCATGGTAAGGTTAGAAATGGGGGAATAGGAGGTATCTTCCTCTCACACCTGCCCTGGGGCCTCCTTCTCACCTAGTTACTCAAGGGTGAAAGCCACATTTCTGTAAACTAGAACCAGAACCACAGACACCAGGTCAGGAGGTTGAATAGCACAAACAGGACACCCAAACCTTCTGAGGACCAGCCTGCCCTGTGTTGAAGCCACCTAGACCCACCCAGATATCTTCCACTGGTGTCTACCAGCTGACCCACTTGGTGATACTAATAGCCAGGACCGTCCTTCAAACTTGCCATGCCCCCTCCAGTGACCAATCAGGACATGCTCCCTGTACCAATGGGCCAGACCCTGTGTTGACACTTACACCCTTAGGGTTCAGAAAAGAAACCAAACACCAAAAGTTCTGGGAAAGAGAGCAGTTTAGCTTCCCTCCTCAACCAAACCTGGTGAAATCACCAGGCACAGGGGGGCATTCTCATCAGCTCGGCATCTCTCAGAGGAATGTGACTGGTGCCCAGCATCCTACAGCTCCTTCAGGGCAGGCATGCTGCTCTTCATCTTCCACACTCCAACTCCCTTTTCACAGACAGCAAACCCATCTTAGTAGCAACTCCAACAGTTTGATGGGCAAAATGTTTTCTTTCAGGACTCAAGAAAATCCCCTCCCTTTTTAATCGTGATAAAGTACATATAACTTAAGTCCTGCTGGGTGTCATGGCTTAGTAATGCATAGCCATCCCCACCATCCAATTTTCCATGTTACCTGTCAGTGTATAAATTACAAACATTTCTCATTACATAATTTCCCCTAATTCCTTTTGGGTTTTTTGTTTTGTTTTGTTTTGTTTTTTTGTCTTCTTTTTTTATTTTTTCTTTAAGACAGGATCTTACACATTGCCAAGGCTGGCATGGAACATATGACAATCCCACTGCCTCAGTCTACCAAGTGCTAGAACTAGAGATGTAAGCACCATGCCTGCCTTTAAAAAAATTTTGTTTTGGTTGGGGGGAGATCTTGCTAAATAACCTCTGCTTTCCTGGAACGTGCTATATAGCCCAGAGTGCTCTCAAACGCACAATTCTTCTGTCTCTGCCTCCAAATGCTGTGATCACAGATGTGTGTCACCATGCTTGGCTATTTCCAATAATTTCTAAAGAAATTTTCATTAAGGAAAATACACACCTAAATTCTGCCGAAATTCAGACTTAAGTCCAATTTGAAGCAGCTGGTTTTCAAACAAAACACCATTATTTTTACAAACAAACCTAGAAGAAAAGGATAGTGAAGCATTACTCAGAGCCACCCACAGGAAATATAATTTGTTTCAGAAAGGGCTTAAAGTATTTGGGGGGTCTCAATGCACACCTGAGTAGACTCAGGGACCAAGGTGAGTGACCTCTGCCCTAGATCAATCAACTCAACCAACTTGCCCACACTTGTCTCTAGGATATGTAAGAGCTGTTTCTTTGCAGTGAAGCCATCACATTGTGCCTGGGCACTCGGGGCAGAAGGGCTCTGCTGGTCCCACTCTGTACTATGCCACAAGAGCAACAGAAACAGAGTCCCCTCTGAACACACCAAAGGCCCAGATGCCACCAGCTCTTCCAAGTCATCTAGGCCACAACCCAACAGCTGTCTGCCCAGCTCTGGATACAGTGAGATGTCTCAAAATAAAACACTGTCTATTCAGTATAAGAAGCCATTTTCCAAACACCTCTGAGAATCTATAACAATGCACATGAGAAGGACTGTTCCCTCGTAGGATGTGGCTGGGCAGCAGAGCCATAAGCCTGGCCTAAGACTCCAAACACTAACTTAGGGCCCACCACCCTAGGCCAGCACTCTACCCAGGCCCAGCTTGGATGTTACTCAAGGAGCCTGAGCAGAGGTTAAGGGGCTCACACACCTAGATCTGGGTTATCAACCTGTCATCCAAATGATAAAGAAGCCCTGCCATCCATGTATGGCTGAGTATTTCCAAAAGGTCACTTCAACTGCACTTGACCTAAGGGAACACAGGTGAATAGTCATGTCAGGCTTATGGAGGATGCAACCTCCCTCATGCCTGCTGCACTGCCCAAAGCAACAGGTCCTTCCACAATGCACCAAATAAACATAATGTGGTAACCCTGTGTGGTCACATCAAAACCAAGACAGGCAAATCCCTGCACAGGCTAGTGTCCTGAAAAACTGTCATAGAACCTTAAGAGATGGGATCAAGGATCAGACCAACAGGCCAGGGTAAGGAAAAAATAAAGGTGCATGACCTCCTGGAGCTGGGAGCACATACCAGAAGCTTGCACCAACAGAGGAAGACTCAAGTCTGCAGCAGCTACCACTTCCATCCCCACACCCATCTTCACAGGACACCAGGGAGCAGCTGACCCAGGGCCCATGGCTGCCATGGAGCAATGACAACAAAGCAAGGCTAAGGCACTCTGGATACGGACCCTGTCAAAACTAGGGGACACGGCCGGACCCCACGCTGCCTCTTCAACAAGGGTTGGGGAAGCTGAGTTTTCCATATGTCAAATACCAAGCTCAGCAATTCTCAAGCCATCAGAGGTCTGTTCACAGCCTGTTCCAACACACACTCCAAACACACATTTCCTTACAGGAAGGAAGGATCGTGTGCAAAATGAATATAAGGAAACGAAAACTCTGAAACCACAAGAATCCTGGTATCATCTCTAGCAGAAACAAAGGCCATCCTATGATGCATTCTAATCTCCCCAGACAAAATCCACTGCCACTGGAAGTAAAGTGAGGAGCCCCACATCAGCCACGAACCAGGCCACAAGCAGGGTAAGTAGCAGCAGGGAAGCCGGTAAAACCATCCAACAAGAAGGAAAGTGATCCCAAACCTTTCAAAGTGGAAAACAGAGCAATTAGCTGGACAAAAGCCATGTAAGTGGAAGACATACATGGAGTCAGCAAGAGAAAGCCAGGCAGCCTGAAGCTATGGTGAGAAGGCAGCTATCTATGCACATTTCCTTACAAAGGGTATATGCCAGAGGAAGACAAAAATACAACCTGACAGAGCTGGAAGCACAAGGTACATGGGGCGGGGCTGGGGAATAAGTGGGAAGAAGAAACAAGCTCAGAGTTTTTATCAAATGTCTCAAAGAAAAGAAACAGTAAAGGTACCATCAGATTCCAAAGCAAAGCACAGCCACTCATATGCTCTCTGTCTGCAAGAACACCAGCCCCCTCTCTAATAGTACCCATTAGGTGCCAGGGACTAAGCACAAAATCACCCACAAGGTGTAGCTCCCACCATGCCTCCCCGGCAGTACTCAGAAACTGAGCTACCTGGCAAAGTTGTCTTCGGAGCCGGGTGCAAGAGGTGCAACTGCAGAAGCTGAGTCTGAGAACACATCCACTAGTAAGCCACCGCCAGAGGAGGGAGGGGGCCCTGTAGGAGCAGGGGGAACAGCCCCCAGACCCAGCAGGTCTGCTGACGGAGAGGGTGTAGACTGGAAGATAAGAAAAGGGTACATCAGCATGGATACGTGGATGCTTAAGACCCACACGACCCTGTGTCCACTCCCAGGTCAAGTAATAGGGAGGTGGGGGGATGGGGCAGTGAGCAGTCCAGAGGCTGCAGACCAGCAAGAGAGGGCTGCTGGCCACCTTCCTACCCATGAGTCCAGATGAAGACATTCACCTCACAATACCATTATAATTTCACACAACTAGAAAATCGTCTGCATTTTCCCCGCAAATGCTATTTGAATAAAACAACAAAGTTCTTAAAAAAAAAAAAAAGTTTTGCCATCAAAAAGGTTGAAATGTACAGGTTAAGAAATAAGTCCAGCCGGGCAGTGGTGCTGCACGCCTGTAATCCCAGCACTCGGGAGGCAGAGGCAGGTGGATCTCTGTGAGTTCGAGGCCAGCCTGGTCTACAAAGCAAGTTCCAGGAAAGGCGCAAAGCTACACAGAGAAATCCTGTCTCAAAAAAGAAATAAGTCCATGCACATTACTGTCAACTGTTCAAAAAGAGTAAGGTTTACACATGGTGGAAGCAGGAGGATAGGGAGTTCAAGGTTATCCTCTGCTACATAGCAAGTTCTAAGCCAGCTTGGGCTGCACAGTGAATTCCAGGCTACAATATGAAGACTTGGTTTCAAACAAACAACAACAGAAAAGTTTTAGTGTGTGATCTGAGGTTAACAAGGGCCATCTATATAAGCATGGTTTGGGAGCTATCTATTGGAAGCTGGTGGGCTCAGCAGTGGATGCACAAGTGGAGACAATGAATCCACCTCTCCCAGAATCCGTCAATAGCCAAAAGTTCATCAGGAAGGGTTAGAGCCCTGTGAATCCTTCCCTCATCTACAACTGATTGTTGACAGGAATGAAAGAAATGTCCAGGAAGGAAAGTGGGTGGAAGAGGTGGAGGAGAGATAGGAGGGTATGTATTATACACATGTATGAAATTACCAAAGAACAAATTTGATCAATAAACCTGTAAGACTTAAAAAAGTAAATAAAATAAAAAGATGCAAAGGTAAGCAATCAGCTTGCTGGATGCATTCTCGGCTCAGCATAAGTCCAGTTCCATTATGAGAGAAAGCAGATGAACAAGCATATACACACTTCTTACAAAACCCTTGCTTTCCAGTCCAGGAGACAGCACAAAAATAGAGCCCTTGAAGTCAGGCGGTGGTGGCACATGCATTTAATCTCAGGGGCAGAGGCAGGGGAATCCCTGAGTTCTGGGCCAGCTTGGTCTACAGAGCGAGTTCCAGGACAGCCAGGGCTACACAGAGAAACTCTGCGGTGGTGGTGGTGGTGGTGGTGGTGGTGGCGGCGGCGGCGGCGGTGGTGGTGGTGGTGGTGGTGGCAGCGGCGGCAGCAGAGGCGGAGGCGGCCTTGAGTCATTACTACATCACACAGGACAAGGGCACAGCTTGTCACCCCACATTCAATTCCCAGACCTGACTTACCCAAAGGTGACTCTGTCACACCAAAGCTGACTCACACACCTGTGTGCTATCCACAGAACTCCCCAGACCAGTCTATAAATGTGGGGTGCTACTGGCATGAGACCCTATATTCAAGAGTCACTTTGAATGACTTTTGAACATCCTACTGGTCATTCACGAAGGCAAACATCAGGAAACTAGATCCTGAAGCCATTCTAATACAGTACATCTTGTGCAGAGCCATGTTCTGTGGCTGCGTGTACCCTGCACACAGGTGGCAATGGTCTGTCCCAGTCATAGGAACTCCTTCAAGTAGGGCCAGGTCTTGGAGTGTGCCTCAGCAAAGAATGCGAGTGTAGAAGTATATTAGCAAGGAAGCCAAAATGTTTATCCTTTGAAATAGATGTAATATGCTGTGCTTTGTATAAGTTCATGTGTAGGTAGGCATGTGACAATGTGTATGAATATTATTTCAAATAAATGAGACACCCAAAGTCTTTGTCATGCAAGGGGCACAGGTATGAGTGACAGTCTTGCCAGGCCTCAGGCCAGGAACAGGCCTAATTGCTGCTGCTGGCCAGCACAAAAAAGAGAATGGGGAGGCTGGGGACAGAGGGAGCTCCTGCCTCCTCCCCCCCCCCCCCAATGTGGCTGCATAACTCTTTCAAAAGGGCCACCAAAAGTAGCAACACAGATGTCCTGTCACCGGGGTACCCTCACCTCCCAAAGGGGACAGGGTCACAGCGAGGCTGGTCAGAGAAGAACTAGAAAAGCCTGGGATCACAGCATCTGATGAAGCACATCTACAGCAGCCCAGGTCACAGCCCCAGTGGTCACAAGCCCACATTTCTAGTCCTGTTTTAGTTGGAGAAAGACAGTACCGCTGCAACGGCATTCCCACTTCTTCCATCCACAGGAATGTTTCCATTGTACCACGTCCAGGGGAAGTTTGCTCTACTTCAGTCACTACAGGAAACCTCCCAGAGGAAAATGACAAACCCTTCTAAATCTATAGAGAACACACACCAGCTCTCCTACAGAAGAAGTGTGGAGGCTAAAATAAGGTCTAAAAATAAGTCATCACAGAGAGCCACAGGTCCTGGCCCGGTCTCAAGAAGCCATAAGCTCGTCTCATAGAATAGGCTGCCCTGGAGACCCTAGGTTCAGGGGCACACCTGACCACATGTCCAGCGCTGGACTCCACTTCTGAGTACCTACCCACAAGCTTTCTCACAGACACCAGCCCCGCCATTCCCAACCCTGGGATATGAGGCCCTGTTGGGCGCCAGGTACACAGTGGCAGGGACCCACCGCAGCACTGGTGCTGGCTGGAACGGGTTCAGGGCCCCCATTCACGTCAATGCTTCGCTCACGCTTGCTCTCCTCCAGGTCAGTCACTGTGCTCGGGCCCTTCTTCTTCTTCAGCTTGGCCAAGATGGAGGACTCACGCTCAGGGAAGGGTGGCATTTCCTCTAGGACAGTTGCCTATTAAAAAGACTAGAGGTTGGTGTGGCCACCCTGGCACCCAGTACCAGCCCAGTGGCCCCAGCACCAAACAGCCCAGCCAGGAGCCCGCACCAGGATGTCAGTGCTGGCAACAGTACTCAGCCGCAGGTACTCCACAGCCCGTTGTTGCAGCTCCACATCTGCATTCTTCAGTTGACTGTCACTGCGTAGCACGTCCTGAATGGTAGCCTTTACCTCTGGAAAGAGGTTCACGAACTTGATGTAGGTGGACAGCAGGAGTGCCCGGGTGGGGACGCTGCACAAGTGGAACTTGGAGTGGAGCAGGTTGAACTGGATCAGAGGGCTTGAGAGGGGCAGAGAGCACAGACGGGGAGTCACACTATCTCATCTGTCTCACGTGCTGCCTTGTGCTCAGCCTGCACCTGCAGTGGGGACCCTATGCTAAAACAGTGCCTCCTTAAGGAGGACACACTGCCAGCTCCCAGTGTAGGGGTTTCCTCCTCCCTCAGGATGTCAAAGCAGTATAGAGAGCAGGGCAGTCCAGTGCAGTGCATACCCCTGGTTCCCTGGGGTCTTTTACCTGGATCGTGGGTCCCCAGCTATCAAGTTTCCAAACTCCCCCAGGATGTAGCCGCCCACTTTGACCAAGTTCTCATGACACGCTGGAGCCTGCAATGCCTGTGAAATAGGGAACACCAGGAGCTAGGCCACAGAACAGGCAGCTGGCACAAAGTGAAGCTGCAGCATAGACAGCTGGGTCCCTCCTTGAAAGGTGTATTCTGAAGTCAGTGAGAGCTTCCTCCTAAAGCCTTGGCAGACCCTGGCTTCCTGCAGCTGGCTGCAGTGCCAACAGCAGAGGGCCCAACAGCAAAGCCTGAGATACAGCAGACATATGATGTCCCTCATGCATAGGATAGCGGGCAGGTCGCTCAACAGCCCCATCATCCCTAATATGGTTTTGGAGATTAGGGTGAAAGCAAACTGCAGCATGGCGGGGGCATTAGCTCAAGAAGGGCATAACCACTACTGAGACCAACAAGGGGGAAAATCACCACCACTGAGGCCCATCTCTGTCCCCTCAAGCTCAGACACCACTGCCCCCAGTGAGGGTGCATACTCTTCTCCACCGTACCTCAAACACTGTCTTGGCAGCATAACCCTGCACATCATCCCGGTTGATGACAATCTGGATGACACGGTACCACACCTCTTCGCTCACATAGTCGCCTGCGATGCGGATGAGGTTGAGAATGGTGTCCACATACCAAGTGTAGTCCACTGCATACTTCTCAGCTAAGATGGCCACCTTCAGCACCTGCAGGGAAGACAGGGCCCTCAGGAAGATGCTACCAAGGCTACTGGACACACCAAGAATAGGCTGGCACACAGCTTATGCCAGGTTGCGGAAGGACCTAAAGCTTGGAGTGGACAGGAAACTTTCAGCAGATCTTTAGAGGCCCAGAGAGTGGAGAGCAGCTGATTCAGGTAAGGAAAGCTGGTCAACTCCAGGGACACAACAGTGCACCTGGGACAAGGTGAGAGCAGCTGATTCAGGTGAGGAAAGCTGGTCAACTCCAG
>CABHPH010118055.1:8689-31062 GCA_902168325.1 Peromyscus nudipes
CATTGTTGGATTGACTGGACACAGCCTGTCAATTATTCTATTAAGTCTTCTTTCTACATATATAGAGAGGTTCATTCTATAAGATTCTAGAAAATCTTGACAAATACACTTTTTATTATCTTATTTGTACTTTTCTGTGTTTCATGGATTTTCTTGAATGAGCAGATAGTCACTATAGAAAACAATGAATAATAACCACATTCCTGCCAACATTCATACAGAAAACAGCAACTCTGACTTTTCAACATGAAGCTCTTGTCTCTAGCAAAGGAAAAGTTTTGAACAATCATCTTGAATGGCATGAAAAACTAAGCCAGAATATCAACCATGGCAAATCCATGTTCCATGAAATACATTGCCAAGGTGCTCTGTGACAGACGTAAGTATGACAAAAATGATGGTCTCTATAGCATCAGAAACTCTGAGAAAATCTTGAAGACTGTTCTATTTTCTGTATAAAATCCTACTGTATCCATACATAATTCGCCTACCAACTAGACATTTAAAATACTTTATCTAAAGTTTAGTAAGTACCCTTTTAATAAAATGAATCAATGGATAACCCATCTTCCTCCTAAAACATAAATGAAAGAGTAACTGCTCTCTCATTGTCTCTATGCTTAGTTCTGCTGTAGATGCCCATTAGTGTTGGGAGATTTACCCTTCATCTCCCCTAAAGCTGTAAGTGTAAGAGAGAGAAGAGACAAGAAACAATTATCTATTTCTTCTCTCCTCCCAGGGCTCCAGTACTTGTTCTCCAGTCCCCAACCCACGCCTGACTATAGGTCACAATAAGGCAGCTGCTGACACTGTAGGCCACACTGACCACTGCTCTCCACACACTGACATGTAGGTCACAGAGCGCTAGAGGAAAGTGAAACGCTGATGCAATATCCAGCCCTGCTGAGGACGAGGGTCCAGAAAGCTGTTGGGGGAAACAAATATCCAAAATCTGGCCAGTGGAATGGAATGTGTATCACAGTAGAGAGGAAAGGCCTTGAGAGTGCAAACCAGGTACCAGGCCTTTTACAAAAAAAGAATAAAAGATTGTATGACCACCAAGTCACCTGAAGATTACAGTTATGGTTAAATGCTTTAGGGACTTTCAGAGAAGCTTACCTACTTTAAAAGGATACAGAGTCCAAAAAACACACAAATGTCTTAGAAACTCCCCTAACAGAAGCATTGATGCCTATGTGTAGACTCTCCATTTCTCTGGATGAGCATGGAAACTTAGGAGATGGGGTGGTTTTCATTGGGCCTAGCAGAACACAGAAGAAATGTCATCTCCTCCCATCTGCAGTATCTGAAATCCCCTCATAGAGGACAGTGACAGAGGCCAGAAGCATCCAGGATGCAGCCTTGGGCCAGAGTTACAATCAGAGACCCATCAAGCAAATGTGCAGTAAACTGCTTTCCTGGCCCTTCCAGCACACCAGAGCTGGACCGTTGAGCAGGTTCTGGCAAAATTAGAAGGCAGCCGAGTGTGTTCAATAACTTTGACTATTTGCTGTCTGGGAGGCTTTGGGAAATGACAAGAAAAGGGAGACACGAGATAGAGGAGAGGATGCTAACTCTAGGAGCATAATCCTTGCCAGCTGAGAGATAAGCAAAGCATGGGGGCAGGGAAGGAAGGGAGAAAAGTGGGTGATATGCAGGAAGTGGGGGGATCAGCCTAAGGAGGAGAGTCCTTTTTTAAAATGGAGTATGGATTGTCCAGCCTCAAGAATTGTGGTTTGGGTTTAGAGTATCCTGTTTATATTGAGTTAGGTGTTTTGTATTTAATAGTTGAGCCATAAATGATCCAAAGAATTTTAAGAAACTTTTTAGTATTAAAAAAAAATCAAATGTAAGAGGCTAAAGAGATGGCTCAGCAGTTAAGGGCACTTACTGCTCTTCCACAAGACCTGAGTTCAGTTCTCAGCATCCACACATCAGGTGGCTCACAACTATTTATCACAACTCCAGATCCAAGACAATTAATGCCCCAATGCCTTTGGTCTCCAACTGCACCTGCATTCTCTCTGTCTCTCTCTGTCTCTCTGTCTCTCACATACAGAGAGAGAGAGAGAGAGAGAGAGAGAGAGAGAGAGAGAGAGAAACAGGCATTGACCCCCATGTATCCAGGACTCTAATCAAGCAATTATCAGATCCTAGCCAAGCATCACATCATCACATTCAATCTCCATCCATTTTTTCTCTCTCTCTTTCTTTCTTTCTCTCTCTCTCTCTCTCTCTCTTTCTCTCTCTCTCTCTCTCTCCTTATTTATTGAGTTTTTGTTTGTTTAGTATTTGTAACTAAATATAACAAGTCATGACTTTGTCTGGTCTTGTTTGTTTTTACCATCTGGGAACTGAACCTAGGGCCTTGCACATGGTAGGTAAGTACTCTACCACTAGGCCATAATCCCAGCCTTCTTTTTACCTTTTATTTTGTGTCATGGTCTTCCTAAATTGACTAGGCTGGCCTTGGACTTATATTATTCCTAACTTGGCTTCTTGAGTAACTGGTCTTACAGGCCTGTGCCACCAAGCCTGCCTTCAGGTTAGTTTAAAGTATGTTGAGACACTGTGTCATGGAATACTATATTATATGTACTTAAACATATAACTGTAATAGGTAGACATTGTAATCAGATGTTTCTCTTCCACCTGCCTGTTCCCAAATACCTTGGAGTCGCTTCCCAATAATTGACTCAGAGGCTTAATATTACTTATAAATGCTCAGCTGATAGTTCAGGCTTATTACTAACTAGCTCTTAGACTTTAAGTTAACCCACATTCCTTATTTATGCTCTGTCATGTGGTGGTACCTTTGTTAGCACAGCACATTCATCTCCTGCTCCCTCTGCATCTGCTGGCAACTCCTGACTCTGTCCTTCTCCCTCCCATCATCCTTAGTTTGGTCACCCTGCCTAACTTTATCCTGCCTTGCTATAGGCCAAACAGCTTTATTATTAACCAATGAGAGTAATACATATTCACAGCGTACAGAAGGATCATCCCACAGCATGATACCTTTAATCCCAACACTTGGGAGGCAGAGGCAGGTAAATTTCTATAAATCTGAGGCCAGCCTGATATACATAGTTGAGTTCCAGGCCAGCTAAGGCTACATAGTGAGACTCTGTCTCAAATAACAATAATGATAGTAATAACAATATTACTATTGTACTTTACAAATGATTTCTTACTATCCCAAAATATGAGGAACTATTCTGAAGCTTTCTCACATTAGAGTTTTTCTTTTTGTTACTGTACCCAGGAGTACTTGTGAATTTTCCCCTTAAAAAGATGTTGAAATATTTTACTAAGAGAAAGGACTAGGAGATAAAGCTCTATTAGGAATCCTGGGAAGAATATAGAAGCAATCAGAGAGGCTATAATCTAAGGTTAACTACTACATGGACCACAGCCGTGAAGTGGAAGACACACATCTTGGAAGACCTCATACTTGGCTCTAGATAAGCCTGCATTAATCAGTGCACACCAGAAAGCCAACATTTGACTTGCTGTCATTGAAAGCAGAGAATCTGGGGACTTGTACAATGGGGAAAGAGCCCTATTCTATCCCTGACCCACCAATCTGTTATCCAAACACATTGCATGTACCATAACCATAATTTAAAAAAATAGATACCACTTAAAATGAGATTTTTTTAAAATGGGGATAGTGATTGTGAGTGTGTCTCAGTGATAAAGACATGTGCTTAGCATATGGTGGGTTTAACATTGCACCAAGGTAGGAGGAGAGAGGGGGAGGAGAGAGAGAGAGAGAGAGAGAGACTATTTTCCCTACATTCTAATAGATCATCTTGGGTCCTTGGCTTTGTAAACCATAGTGATTGAATGGCAGTCACCCCAAGAAAATGGAGTGAGGTTAGGTCTGCCAAACTGAAAAGGAGCCCGATGTATGTTTGCTAAGGACAGTAGAGATAGAAGTCTCAGCTCTGCTATCCATTAGAGTCAGCCTAGAGGAGTTTATGCAATGTAAACATTCCAGTTACCCCGTACCATTCAAATTAGTATTTTTAAGGATGGGGTTTGTGCATTAAAATTCCATTAACGGATCTCTGATGTGTAAACATGGTTGAACAGCTCCTTACATAGGTGTTTTAAAAGAAATACCCAGTTGCTCCCCCTCCTGTCCTACTCATCATCTCCTAAGGCATGTGGAAGAGCTGGTCCTGAGGTCATAAGAGTAGGAGAGTTGTCCTTGCCCCTCATCAGTGACAGCACTCTATTCCATGCCTGGGCAACACAGTAGAGCTGGCCCTGAAGGTATAGATGTTGGAGATCTGACCCTGAGGACGTGAAAGCAGGAGAATCACCCCTTGGTCATGGCTGCAAGGGGTGAACTCAACAGGGCAATGTAGAAGAGTTCACCCTGATTATGAGGATGGGGGAGAGCTGATGGGCTGACCAATCCTGCAACTACCCAGGCCTAGAACCAGGATTATGAGTTGGCCCACCCCAACATCCACCCGATCTGTGATCTTCTGGAGCACATGAAGGGACCAGTCCAGCAGACCCAAAGTTGAAGGATTTCCACAACACAGGGCACCAGCAGGATAACCAAGAGGAGTTCCAGTGAGGGCCCACCATCAATAATGTAGCAGAAACCAGAGGCCTTGAACCAGACCATTGACTCTTTGCAATGAACACTTGCAAGTAAAGATATATGGATGAAAGGGTTCACTGCATGACTCACTGTGTCACACTACAGCTTCCATGACTTTCATGACTTCCAGATTGATTTTTTCCTTCTCTCTCTCTCTCTCTTAAATTTTATTTTATTTTATTTGGGCAGGGGAGGTTGCCAGGGCAGAGAGTGGATATGAAGGAAGGGGGAAATGAATGGGATAGAGATGTATGACATGAAAGATAGAAAGAATAAATAAAAAGAAAGTTTAAAAAATACCCAGTTGTTTATTGTGAAACTGCTAAGTCTGCCCCAAAAGTATTTTATTCTACTAAGAATGAGGCAAATGTGTTCCTCTCAAATGAAGAAAGAATGTGGAAAAGAGAGTAAGAGGCAGGCAGAGAAAATTTAGAGTGAAAAATCCTAAATCATACTTCAGAAAAAGGAGGATCTTTCTGCAAATGGTATTTTCATTTCAGGTTGGGACCTACTACATCTTAAAGTGGTGCAAAGTTTTGACAGACTCATTTTTATTGAACCAACAGGACTTACCCTATAGGATTATGGAAATTATCCAATGGCTATTTCATATTGCAAGCATGACTATTTTCTATGTCAGAATAATTTCAGCTACTTGATTATTTTTTTTTTCTCCCTTTAAATCAAGTTTCTTTCTCAACTGGGGAAAAGAGTGGTCTTAAGAGAATAAAAAGACACTGTGTCTAAGGAACTGCTTCATCAAATTATACTAAAGGGGAAAGCAAGGACAAAAATGTGGGCTGCAGGCAGCTGGAAAGCAAAATTTAAGGCAATGAGTGACACACCAGATCCGGCTGGGAGAGAAGGCAGGGGGTGGGTATGCACCGCAATACATTGTTTCCTGCCACTTCCTGTCTGAGGAGCACCGTGGAGCAGGAAAAGTTTTCCAGAAATGATTTCCTCAGCTGTTTCATTGATGGATTTAGCATGGGTATTAAGTCAAAGTGTTAAATCATTATTACTGAATGTTTACACACCAGACATTCCTAAAGATGAAAGTTGAAAGAAATGTGTACTAGATTCCATTGTATCACAGATCAGGAATGCCAAAAATGTGGTGACAAAGTCATCAATTCGCTCTTCTACGGCAAATGCCTATAAAGTAAAAGGTGGTTTTAGTCCCCACTCTACCAAAGTTATGCTGACCTTAACTTTTGTACTAGAAGCAGAGTTAATAGTCTTTCTAGGGCACTTACAGGGAACAGAATGGGCTAGCTAAGTTTATTTTATGATGTTTAAAGAGACTAAAAAGAGCTTTGCTAAAAATAGCTTTCATAATAAATTCTGGGCAGTCACAAGAGGACTTGGTGATGGCAACGAGTACCTATTGTAGACTTAGTTCCAGCACAGCGATGTTCATTCAACTGGAGGTGAGCTATCCCAATCCGCTCAAAGCTGGGACAAATAATACTTCTACGGTTTTCATGGTACTTTAGATCTTAAAGAGATTTACAATAACTTATCAGCTCTGCCTGGCATGCTTGTTATCCATCATCTGGATGACTCTCTAGTCTCTCCCCATCCTCACCATCACCTGTGTTTCCCTGGCCGATGTGCCTGGGAGCTCATCACCCCTGTTAATTACCAGGTATTCTCCATTCTTGTTCCTCACTTCCTACTCCCTTCTCATACCCACTCCTTAGACTAGCCACGTGTGTCTGCATGCCATTTGCCAAGCATACTTTGGGTTCTAAACTCTGTTGTGTGCTATCCTTCTTCATGGGGCTGAAGAATTCTCATAAGGATTTTGAGATGAAGGCAAATTTTACTTCTTTCATGGAAGCCTTTTTGGAAGTTCCCAAGGGTGGGTCTTTCCAGCTTTGAAGTTGCTTTACCTTCCTGTGTATTTGTGCTGTCCTTCTCACAGCCATTGTCTCTGCCTTGATCTAGGTTTCCACCATCACTCTCAACAGAATAAGATCTTTCAGGGTAATGTCTTGGTGAGGTCAGCTTGGTGTCCCGTGGGTGTTCAGTGCAAGGAGCTGCTGAGCACAACTGGTGGATTATTGGAAGGATTTCTGCTCCTGGGTAGGGAAGAGGGGGTGGACTACTAGATAGCTATTTCATGTTCCTTCACCAGGATCAAAGGTGAGAAATCTACTTTACAGTAGATTATCATTGACAGATTGTTTACTTGCTGCATACATAATGGAAATCTGCTTTATTTAAAGAATTTCAAAGAGAAAATACATACGTCCTGTTAAAGGCACTAAACTGCAAGTAGACTTAAGATGTGGCAAGCTAAGAGGCACCTTAGACAGTGTCACCAAGCTGGGAGGTGGCCGAGCTTTGTTCTTTAGGAAGACCTTTCTTCAACAGCTGACTTTGCTGTGCTGCCCTGCCTATCAAGGGCCTCAACCCTTCCCTCCTGAGCATTCTTCTCTCTCCTTCCCTCACCTTCCTGAGCCAAGTGCTAGAGTCAATAGTTGAAGAAAAACAAGTTGCTTTTTCAAAGCTTCATATAAACAATGCCCTAGGGGAAATGCCTGTATCCATGAAATAGTTGATTATAAACTCTGATTCACAGGATCCCTAAGGGTTAGGTAGCAATTTGGGAGACATGGTTGGATGGGGTGTGTTTTGACTGTTGGATTAGCCACAGGCCTTGAGTATTTCTGAAGTCTGCTCACAGTTTCAGGCCGCATGTAACTAATAAGCTCTCAAGTTGTATCTATAGGACATCAAATAGCTATATAATTTGAACAAATAAACTTTTAAAAACATTTCCATATCTGAATAGGAGAAATGATTGTTGTCCAACACACAAAAGGTAAAAACAGGTGAGTATTTTAACATGTATATTTTTAAAACTGGGTGTAGTGGCACACGCCTTTAATCCCAGCTCTCAAGAGGCAGAAGACAGCAAATCTCTGTGAATTCAAGGCCAGTCTGATCTACATAGTGAATTCCAAGGCAGAGCTATATAGTGAGAACCTGTCTCAGAAATAAATAAATTAAATTAAATTAACCATATTTTAATTACCTACAGGCTTATATTCCAGGTGAATAGACATCATCATGCAAATAATTCTTATTCTAAACCTGAGGGGGAATTGCCACCTCCAAGACATGGGAACTGACATATTTTGAGCATATGTCAAGTGTTTTATAAGCATAGTTTTATTAATCACTCAACACTGCTATGGGGTGGATATCACGTAGCCCCATATTTACAGATGAGGAAATTAAGATTCAGGGTGAGGTAACTTCTCTGAGGTCACATACATAGCATGCAATTGAGCTGGAAATTAACCTTAGGTTGTCTGTCTACAAATCCAGTGTCCTATCCTTCCCACCACACCTTTGCCAGAGGCCACAGAGTCATAAGAAACCCAGCTGAGCCAACATAGTGCATCTGAGACTTCTCCATAACGTCTCACAATCCATGCCAGCCTGTTGAGTAAGCATGACCAGCCCCACACAGCTCCAGGAAAGGAAGTACAGCCTCTGCTTAGGAATTCACATAGAGTTAGCCTCACTCAGCAGAATACGGCACTGAATCAAAAAATAATTTATTTAATATCCGTGCATGCATATAATGTGTTTGATAAATTCAATCCCCTATTCCCTCCCATCCAATTCCTGTCCCATTACCTATCACCATTTTTCCTTTCGAATCTACCTCTCTTTCTCTGTCTGTCTGTCTCTTTGCTTCTCTGTGTGTCTCTGTTTCTCTGTCTCTGTGTCTGTCTGTCTCTCCCTCTCTCTGTCTCTCTTCCCAACCCCCATAATCCATATTCATTTAGTGTTTGTGCATGAGTGAAGGAACATCTACTGAAGCATGGTAGCTACCCAGGGCCTGAATCCCTGAAGAAAACTGACCCTCTCTCTACCAGCAGCCATCAATTTCCACCCAAATCAAAATCTTGACTTTACAATACAACAGTCACCCTGACAAAATTTTCCTACATCTGGACATTCTTATGTCATCCCTTAATTACACTTTTTTTTTGTTTGTTTGTTTTGTTTTGTTTTGTTTTGTTTTTCGAGACAGGGTTTCTCTGTGTAGCTTTGTGCCTTTCCTGGAACTCACTCTGTAGCCCAGGCTGGCCTCGAACTCACAGAGATCCTCCTCTGCCTCCCGAGTGCTGGGATTAAAGGAGTGGGCCACCACCGCCCAGCTTAGTTACACTTTTATAAAGCCAAATAATCTTATTTATTATAATCTAAAGTTAAATATGTAAATTAAGAATAGAGGATTACTGTGAGAAAATAGTGCCTCCTGTGCCTTCCTCTAAACCATCTCTCCACTCCAACAGCAATCTCACTCAAATGTTCATAATTCTTTTTTTTTTTTTTTTTTTTTGATTTTTTGAAACAGAGTTTCTCTATGTAGCCACAGCTGTCCTGGAACTCACTCTGTAGCTCAGGCTAGCCTTGAACTCACAGAGATCTGCCTGTCTCTGCCTCGAGCACTGGGATTAAAGGCGTGTGCCACCACTGCCCTGCCATAATTTTGCTCTGTTTGTTTTTTTGAGGGATGGGCTGGTTCTTTGGACATTTGCTCCCGTGGCACCACTATGCTATCGTTTGCTTAAGATGCTGATGGTGATTTTTCTGGTGTAGTTACTTTGTGAAACTTCTCACTGCGGACTAAAAGGGACAGTTCACTTTCACTATGCTCTTCCGTTACATATGTCACACCTGCCCATCTCATTTCTTCATCTGCCAAATCTTATTGTACCATAATTTTGGTTACTACTTAGTGCTTACGTTGCTGTGGGGATGTAAATGTTTCATAGCTAAGCTCTATAACATGCAAATTATGATTCCTCTTTGCTTGTGGCTCTAATTTGTGTTTTCCTGGACTCATTTTTTTTTTTTTTTGCCGAGCATTCTTTGTACTACCACCAATTTAACCGCCAATTCTACATCAGCTATTTCCATTTTTTCTTTAAATATTCCAACACACCAGGAAATCCTTTTTCATTAAAAAAAATTTTTTTTCTGTGTGCCTAGACAGGCATCGAGTGGCCTGGTGGCCACGGCCACCCTCGTCTGCAGAGCACTGTGTCCTTCACATGCCTTTGTCTGAACATATGCACCCTCTTCCTCTTCGTGGCTGCACTCCCTCATTTTGGTGGAGCATCCCTCAAGTGGCTTCCAGGATGAAAGATAAAATGTTTTGACACCTCACACTTAGAAATCCAGCTTATTCTCTAGGTTCTCACATTCTTCCGAGATCAGACGAGATCGGGCGCGTTCAGGGTAGTATGGATGTAGACGGTTCTCACATTCTTAAATTTTCTATTATTTTTTTTTCTGTGTATGACCTGAGTCATTTAGTTTGTTACAGATATCTAAAACTGGAAGGCTCAAGACTGGCCAGAGTCTTTTAGTATAGTCTGAGGAGGGTAAGGCAAGAATTAGCTTGCAGTTCCTGAACTGGTCATGTGTACTAAACATTCTTTGTACCACAGTAGCACACTACAGTCACCACACTTGTCTCTTATGCCTACATGTGTTTCTATTTAGAACTCACAGCTCAGGTTTTCAAAGATCATTTTAGATTCCATTCTTACATTCAGAAGTGCTAATAGTCTTTCTAACAGCATTAGCCATACGATGTGTGTGTCACAAATACAACCCATAATTCTGACAAACCATAAAATACACTTCTAGACTTTCAGACTTGCTGCCATCCCTTCTGGTGGCCAACCCAAAACCATGCCAAACATTAAAAATCAAGGCTTGGTATATGTGACATGACTGATTGTTCATGAAGAAAACAATGCTTTTTAGGATATGTTTCAGGGTATCTGAGTTCTGTGAGATGTTGTGATGTTTTAGCAAAGGTTTAAGCTTTTGCTTTTCAAAGGCACTCCTTTATCTTGTTCTAAATATTGGGCAGTGCATAATTTTTTCTGTATCTCAAGTATCCTTCCAGTTAACACCAAACAGATATAACAAAAGAGGCAGAAGGGCATAATGTAAGAGAACCAATGCTACAAATGTATATACGCAATCCAATATTTCTTGGATTGCTAAGAACCCAATATCAGGAAGCTATAACATATGTACTGAGTGCCTGTCATGTTACAGGTACTACAGTGTGAAAAAGGCAAGGCCCCAGTCTCACTTAATGACACCACTTTATAGTTCAGTTGAAATCATGCAGTAGAAAAGCCTTTACAAGCTCTCTTTTGTTTTCAGATGGGATGTAATAAGCATCTTCTATTAGTTTTGAGTTTCCAGGACCACAGAGTGTACACTACTCATCTTGGCAACCTCACCAAGTGCAGAGCTTGTCAGTATGTACTGGGTGAGAAGGCTATAACACCAAAAGGAGATAAATCTGTATATTTATATAAATGAAAACACTTGACCTTTCTTATCATGATTATGCAATCATTTACAAATTTGCTTTACTCTTAGAAAAGCTTAAATACAGTACAGTAGTAAAATAGTTCCACTTGGCATGCATTTACCACCATAAGTATTACATAGTTGAGTAATTAAACTATTATAACTTTAACTCTTTATCTGGGGGCAGTGTGGTGGAGCGTTTGCTTCCCTAACACTGGGTTTCATCCCAGCATCCCAAAACAAACCACCAAATTTCATCTGTTCCGTTTCATATAGCATTCGACTATAAATAACTTTCAAGAGTGGAGTTTAACCTTTTGAGTGTTAGACAAAGTTTTTTGTGGTTTAGCACCTAGACAGAATGACTAAAATTTCAAAATGAAGTGAAAACAACAACAACAAGACTTCTAGTCAAGTTTTACCCTAAATAAAAATCACAACAATTCTAAAACAGTCACACGAGTAAATGAAATATTAACAGGTCACTTCTGGAAAAGTCTACAGGACTTAGGAACTTTCAAATCTTTGGAACTCTTAATATTTGGACCACTGAAGGTAATTTTCTCCCCACCACACACATTTTCTTTTCTCAAGTACCTGTGATCTCTACCTCCTCCTCTCGGAACTATGAAGAGGAAAGTGGTCTAGGGCTTTTCTGGTCCAACATTTTTACTTTCAGAGCAAGAAAAACAGGGGGCCAGAGAGATGAGGTATCCAACCATTTCACAACTAAGGCTAGAAGCAAAGTGTCCTGTTCTTCCAGACAGGAAGCAGCAGCAGTCCACAGAAACACTGCCTGGTATCCCGGGAATTTGCTTGTCTGCTGTGTGGAAATAATCTGACCCTGGAGAATCTAATTCCAAGACAGTTACACATGCATTCCAGATAAAGATGAGTCTTCATCTGAATTGAAATAGAATGACAGACCTACATCATGTCCGCTGTTTTTAAGAACAGAAAAATAAAATTCCTTATCTAGTATTATAAAGTCTCGTCCTTTGTATAAGGGAACAGAAAGCTCTTTGAGGAACCTTATCTAACCCCAGCACCCATTCCCAACACAATTGCCTAGTTTAGGTGGTGTGCCCCAAAGCCTGCATTGGTCCATTGCTTTTTCTCATGGGAGTAACTGCCTCCTGCCCTTTTCATTTCTGATCAAGGTCAGAAGCCAGCAGCCCTTTTTACATCCATCCATACCGGGCTGAGTTCCTTCAGGGTACCCCAGCAGGAAGTTTCAAATAATCAAAACCAGGGAAGAAATACGTTCCTCTTCACAGGACATATGATTTAGACTTTGCCAACCATGAACTGGAGTCATGGAGAGGACATAGACCTGGGTATTGTTCAGATCCATTTCAAAGGGGCTCTGATTGTAAATACTGTGGAAGACTTCAACTGCTGACGCTCAATTTCTTTATCTCTAAACCAGTGCCTCTCAACCTTCCTAAAGCTGCCACCCTTTAGTACAGTTGCTCTTGTTGTGGTGACCCCCAACTATAAAATTGTTTTCATTGCCACTTCATAACTGTAATTTTGCTATTATTATGAATCATAATGTACATTCTTTTGGAGATAGACATTGTCAAAGGGTCCAGAACCTGTATGTTGAGAACCACAGCTCTAAACTGTATGTAGGTAATAACATTTCTCCATATTGACATAGCAAACATCAAATAAAAACATGCTTATACCTCATGCTGCACACTAATTTCATTTCCATCATACTCCTTTTGTTTCTATCTCCCCCGCTGCTAAAAGCAAACAAACAAACACCACAGTTATGGGGTTGGTCAAATGGCTTAGTGGGTGAAGGTGCTTCCTGCCAAAGCTCATCATATGAGTTAAATTCCTGGGACCCACGTGGAGAAAGGGGTGAACTGACTCCAGCAAGTTCTCATCTGACCCCCACACACGTACCATGGCGTGTCTGTGTATACACACACATCCCCGCACATACATACATACATACATACATACATACATACATACATACATAAATAAATGCAATAGACTATGCTGAGTGTGAGGACTCCTCAGAAGCTGAGGTAGGAGGATTGTGAATTCAAGGCCAACCTTAAAAAACCCAAAAGCTTGATTAAGGACAAGTATTATAATTCACTATGCAACAGTCTCTAGTTTTATATATACTTAAAGCATTTTGTTAAGAATGTAAAATGAGCAGTTTTTTAAACCATGTTTAGATATAGGCTTGGTAGTGCAGACCTGTAAGCTTAATTACTTAGGAAACTGGGGCAGAAGAATACTGAGTTCAAGGCCATCCTGCTATAGACTGAGTTCAAAACCAGCCTGGGAAACTGAGTGAGACTCTGTCTCAAAATGAATAAAAACTTAAAAGGTGCTTGAGACCCAGGTTGATGGTAGAGTACATGCACAGCAGTGGTGAGATCTCGGTCCAGTATCAGTACAGTCAAACAAACAAACAAACCAGCCAAGGTTTAATAAATACAAATAAACTTATAAATAAAATCATGTCCATTCAGATAAAAATTTTAAGACACAGTAATTCCAAAGCTAGGGAATATTATTTTATTCAAAATGAGGTATTTTATGAAATAGCCAACATCTTCAGGAAGCTTTCTTCTAATGTGGAAGCTACCTAAAATAATATTAATAGCAAGGCTAATACCTTAACTTTTACTTATGCCACATTCTGAATGCAGGATATTTAGAAAAGATTATTTTTACCAAACTATTACCTACTTTCTTTTTCTGGTTTATGTAACTCATAATAACTCTGGATTTAGTCACATCCAAAGTGGATTTGAAACAAACTTCTCGTCATCAGTTGTCATATGTATCCTGGTATGTTCGACAACCAGTAAATGTAGTTTGTTGCATGAAATAAAATTTAGTGAGTCCATGGTTCAAAATAAATATTTGCTCATAATCTTTAGAAAGTATTATATTGGGGTGGAGAGGCAGGAATGATATAGATGCAGTTGGTCATATATGAAGTTCTCAAAAAATAAAATTTAAAATAAGAAACTACTATCTTGCACTAATGAGGCAACATTTTGCCCTTTGTATAGACTCTCACATATCTTAGTAAAACTATATGTTAATCTTGTAATACAGTTGTGTGTTTCTTGAGATCAATGTTATTACTTACAAAACTTTGTAATTATAATATCTCTTTTAAAGAATTCATCATTCATGGAACTCCTCTTTTATTAATTTTTACTATTAATTACTATCAAAGCAGCCTACATAAGATACTACTTCACTGCTATTCCAAAGAATAAATAAGTTAGTTCATAAATCAATAGTTTATAGTTCTGACCAAACTCTAACTTGATGATTGAGTCAATGCTTCTGAACCTCTCCTGCTGCATCTACTCAGTTTTCTATTTGGCTGGAGAACAACAGAGGAATTCTGTGGTGCATTTTAAACAGTGCTACACGCTGCTCTGTAGAGCTACAGATCAGTGGAACTCATGGATCATCCTTCCTAACTCTCACGACAACTCCAAAACATAATGAGCAGCTTCGAAGGGGTCTGTATCTAATGAAAAGTGTTTAGGACATGCCAAATTTCATGGTTGCTATGAAAATTATCAACCAACTAGAAACATTAGGTATTTTATGCCAAAAAATGTGTTTTAACAATGATTCATCTTTGGTCATTAGCTGATGATTCTGAGTCCTCATTATACTGAAACTCCACTAGCACCAAGGAAAAATGTTTCAAATTTGGCTTCATTTATGTGATGGTCCTACTTCTCATGTAGCAACCATAAATTCTTTGCTTTTGGGACTGCACATGTTTCAGGATGCAATGTAAAGTTAGTATGACATGGCAAGACATTTGCTCCTGCTGCAGATCAAGGTCAACACTAAATTCAAACCCTAATGAGAACAAGTATGTAAATAGGAACATCCAAACCAAACAGATGAAGAAAAGAAAGCCTTAGGAGTCTACAAAAAAATTTATAAAACCTAGATTCTCAATAATCTGTGAATTCAAAATAAAACCTTTTACCAATGTTATTCTAGCATGATAACTAAGAACTTTTTACCCTTACAGTAATTCCATTTGTTTGATTTTCTTATGTAAAGGAAATATTATTTAAACTTGCTATTATAACAAATATTTTAAATAGTTCAGTGTTCTTTGAACCAAATACAATTAAAAATGACTATCAAAAGTAATGTTAGCTGTTAGGTCTTCAATAAGTAGGCTACAATCTGTATAACCACAGAGGTTAGGTACAGAGTAAGGGATAGGTGGGAGGGAAGGATCTCCCTAGGAAGGGAAAATTGAATAGATAGTCATGGACGGATGGGTGCAGGGGTGGGGGCTGGAACAGGGAGATCAAATGGGGAGGAGGAGGAAAGAGGGCAGCAAGGGAAGGGATTTAGGGAGGGACAGCTACAGCTAAAGACCATTGGAGGGGTCATATGAAAACTAATACAGTAAAAGCTTCTTAAAATATAGACATATATGAAAGAAATATAAAAATAGCAGGGTAGACAAAGCCCCAACTAAACACCTCTTTCTACCAAATGAAACCTCCAATATTGGGGATGGGTTATACCTAGGTGAGTTGTTGGCCAAAGGGGCCCATAGAAACCCCCAAACAATCCAGGCTATTGTCAAGACTATTGATTGCTCCCTACAAATTGATATTAAGGCCCTATTACTGAAGACAATGCCTACATTAACTCACTGAACACGGAGAAGTCGAGCTGGTCCCTACTGACTAGTGTTCATGGTACTGGAAGGTACCCCTTACACTACCAGAGGAAGAAGGTAAACATCAACCCAGGTACAAACCCTGCAGTCTACAAGGGTGACCTGCCTGCAAGATACACGAGTACAATCATGGCACAACAGTGGTGGGAGTAACCAAGCACTATCTGATTGGAAGTAAGGCTCACTCCATGGAATGGAACCCATGCTCAGCAACGCCCAGGTGGCCAAGAACCTAGGACTAGATAGGCCATGGACCTCAGAGGGAAAACCGAATACTACTGTTCTACAAAAGGAATCTAGCAATAAAATAACTCCTAATGACATTCTGCTATACTCATAGATCAGTGTCTTGCTCAGCCATCATCAGAGAAGCTTCCTCCTGCAGCAGATAGGAACAAATGCTGAGACTCATAGCCAAACATTATGCAGAGAGTGAGAGACCTTAGAACACTCAGTCCTAAATGAGATGTCTCCATCTCCATCAAATCCTTCCCCTCAGGGTTCAGGAAACTCTGCAGAAGAGGAGGCAGAAAGATTGTAAGAGGCAGAGGGGAAGGAAGACACAAGGAGATGATGTTTTCTAGACATACTAGAACTAAACCACATATGAACTCACAAAGACTGTGGCAGCATGCAGAGCTTGCACTGTGCTAAGCCAAAGGGGGTCTTAAAGGGGAAGTAGACACAACCCAACCCCTAACCCAGAAGCTATCTCCAACTGATAACCACTCACAAAGAAAAATTAGTCTTCTCCAAAAAATTTTTACTGGATATACAGACCATACTTCAGGGCAGGTCCCCTGCCCAATAGCAAATGGCCAACACAAAACAAGCTAAAGGGTATTTTGGAAGGGTTTTTGTTTCACAATGCTTTGTCTGGGCTTTCTTCTTCTTTCCTTCTCCTCCTTTGTCTCTTTCCAATCTTCTGCTTATATATTTTATATATTATGGTTCCTGATTTTTGTTTTTATGGGTTTTCTGTGTGTTTGTTTTGTCCTATTCTGTTTTTTTAAAAAACTTATTTTTATTATTATTATTATTGGTAGTAGTAGTATTTTGTTGCCTGTGTTCCAATGAGAGAGAGAAAGCTTGTGATTTTGAGTGGGTAAGGAAGTGGAGAGGATGTGGGAGGAGCTAGGGGAAGGAAAATCATAATCAGAATATATTGTATGAAAAAAAATCTACTCAGTAAAAAATAAAATAAATGGCTATCAAAGTATTTTCCTTATCAAAATTTCATGTTATGTTTTCTGTAAAATACTAAAGATGCTACAGCCTCAGGTTTTGACATACACTCCAAAATATACCTGCATATTTTCTAAAAATTTTCAAAGGAATGAAATGCCTCAATAAAAAGATAAAGAAACTACTCTAATAAATAAAATGGCTTCTTTTTTTCCAAGAACCATGTTTAAACAAATGCCCATCAGTGCAGACCATTTCTCAGGGTACCAATGTTCCATGATTTTGGCCATCCTTATTTCTTTACTTTCATAATGTTGAAATATTGGGGTGCTGTAAAAATGGAAGGCCAGTTTATTTATAAAATACTTAGAGTCTAATGTGTCAGGTGCAATGATGGACACTAGTGATACTGGATAAATAAGACAAATGATAACCCTTGTCCTCCTGGAGTAATCCATTGTAGTGTGGGAATACAGACAACAAACAAATGTGTAAATAAAGTAGTGCATTAGGAGTGGAAACAGAATGGTGGATAGGCAGTAAGTGGGAGTGAGGAACTTACTATTTGTAATAGAGAAGTTAGAGTAGTTTGCACTGGAAAGTGGTTTAATAGAGGGGAGGGAATCTGCCATACAAGTATCTCAGGGATTAGTGGAAAGTACAGTAATTCAATGATCCTGAGGCAGATGGTTATCTTGGTAAGGTACAGGGTTAGGAACAAGACCAATGTGGCCAGAGCAGAATGAACAGGGCAGGGCACAAGTCATAGTTTCAGGACTTTGGCTCTTACTCTAAGTGGAATAGGGAAACATTGGATTTGAACAAAATTGTGGGAATTCAAAAAATTTTAATCACTCAGATGCATTATTCGTTCAATGCTAATAGGATGTTGAACACACTGTTCAAAGAGGATTTTGATTGTAAACTAAGGAAATTAATATTTATAGAAACATGGACAGAGTTAGGGGCTCGAAGAGAGACTACCAGTTCCCTTAGGAGCCAGGACACAGATGTGACACCTGGAGATGACAGTGTTCAGTGAGAGCTGGAACTATGGAAGGAATCTGATAGAAGCTGTATTTGTGGAAGGATGCCCTCTGTACTACTAGAATTTCAGCTTATCTGAAAGGGAGGAGTGAAAAAAATACCCATAAGCTTTCTCTGCTACTAACCTCTGACCTGCCAGCACCTTTCATTGCCTAAACCCACCTAGAAGCCAGAGAACAAGAGCTCCTTAATAATAAAGACCATAGTGTCTCATTCCTAGAATGCAGAGAAGTGTGTTGAGGAGCATGAGAAGGATGAGGAGGGAACACTGTGTGAGCTATCAGAATTGCGCCAGTCGTTTTGTGGATCCATTTAGATGGTGGCTGCTGTATGTAAAACCAGGAATCCACAGTTGTCTTTGAGAGTCTAGGTTTAAAACAAAACAAAAACTTCTTAGTACTAAAAATAGTCATCTTTAGTGAACCTCCTTACTTTACAGTTCGGGAAACTGAGACTAGAGAGGTTATGAATTGTTCAGAGACAGCTCATGAGGATTCTGCAGAGCCCACACAGGACAAACTTTTAAACATTTAATTTTCTTCTAATTCTACTTCCCTTATTTTAGGTATTTTTCTGTCCTCCTAATCCCTTTCTAACCTATTTTATTTAATGTATCAACTCCTAAAGTTCCCTTTGCATTAGCTAGATTTGACTGAAAAATGCACTAGTCATTCCTAATATTTGGTAATATTCACATTTATAAAGCGTCATCCATCATATTTCGATAGCTAAGATAGTACTGTCATCTATTGTTTTATCTTTACAAAGTTATTTTGATTTAGGCTTTTATAGTTTATGCTTCTAAAATATGTAAAAATAATAAACTTAGATAAAACAGTAGAAAACTGGAAATTTAAAAAAATGAAGTAAAACACCTTATAATCCCACCTCAGAGATAGCCATCATTAAAATTCTGACATATTTCTCCCCAAATTCTTTTTCTGTGCATACACATAACTGTCTTTCAAAGATGATGATGTGGTTTGAGTAAGAATTGCCCCCATAGCTTCATATGTTGAATGCTTAGTCACCAGAAAGTGGCTATTTCACTATTTGAAAGGATTAGAAGGATTAGGAGATGTGGCCTTGTTGAAGATAGTGTGTCACTGGGGGTGGGCTTTAAAGTTTCTAGAGCCAATGCCAAGCTCACTGTCTTCCTCTCTGCCTATAAATCATGAAGTAACTCAACTATTTCTCCAGTACTACAACTGCCATGCCTGCAGCTGTATTTCCCTCCAGGGTGACAATAGACTAAGCCTCTGAACTTACTCTGTAGACCAGGAACTCACTCTGTAGACCAGGCTGGCCACAAACTCAGAGATCTGCCTGCATCAGCCTCCTGAGTGCTGGGATAAAAGGTGTGCACCACCACCTCCCGGCCAAATGCTTTCTTTTTTTGTAAGAGTTGCTGTGGTCATGGTTTCTCTTCACAGCATTAGAACACTTACTAAGACAGATAAGATACAGTTTTGTTTAATTTTTTTGCTTGGTAGTCATTTAACTTTAAATTTTATTCCTCAAATTAAAAAAGTATTCTTATAATGGTTTTGATTTTGATCTTTAAAAACAAAATTCAACTACCAGCAAAGTTTGTTAGTAAGGTGGATTATAAAGTTTGGGCAATGACTCTCTACACCACCCCCCAAAAAACATCCTATTAGACTATAATGTGATCAGTCTTTGTAAGTTTCACAATTAGGCTGTAAAATAAAATAAGAGTTTAAAAATGGTATTTAACAAAAATGCAATGCTGGAGTATGCATATCCTTTAAGAATTGTGTGATAATCTTGGCATGCTACCGATTTTCTTTCTTTCTTTTACTTTTCTTTTTTTCTTTTTTTTTCCTTCGGTTTTTCCAAGACAGGGTTTCTCTGTGTAGCTTTGCGCCTTTCCTGGAACTTGCTTTGGAGACCAGGCTGGCCTCGAACTCACAGAGATCCCCTGCCTCTGCCTCCCAAGTGCTGGGATTAAAGGCGTGTGCCACCACCGCCCAGCTTTTCTTTTCTTTTCTTTTTTTTTTCAGTTTTTCAAGACAGGGTTTCTCAGTGTATCCCTGGCTATCCTGGAACTCATTCTGTAGACCAAGCCGACCTTGAACTCAGAGATCTGCCTCCTTAGTGCTGGAATTAAAGGTGTTCCCCACCACATCTGGCTTGCCTTTTTCATTTTTCAATCTCAATACTTTCTAATAGTATCTTAACTATGTGTTCCAGAGAAAGTATCCATGGTCTGTGCATCATCTCCACTGAAACACTTGAATATGGCTGCTCTCCTTTGACTTTTTACCTCGGTAAGAACAATTATTTATAAAGACCCTAAAGTACGAATTTTACAAGTTCAGGGCCAGACTAGACACGCATGGTGTGTGTGTGTCGGGGGTGGGAGACAGAGGGAGGGAAGGAAGGAGAGAAATTTAACCTTCGTTCACACAGGCCTGAAATTGAGAGAAGATAAAAATGAAGGAAATACCCAGGCCAGTTGTCTCCATCAAAGCCTGAATGTGACATTAGTATTTAAATTATTACATTTCTTTATATCTTTGGCAGCACAAGACTTTAATCTCAGCATTCAGGTAGCAGAGGAAGACAGATGTCTGTGAGTTCAAAGCCAGCCAGGGCTACAAAACAAGACAAGAAGAGAAATACTAATACTTAAAATTATCTTGGACACAAGTAGTTAGCTAAGATTTTAAAATGCAGTGGTAAATACTTTCATAATATAAATAAATAATCACCACATAATTTATCTTTCTTGAAAATATACATTTTCTGGGAGGAGATATATATATATATATATATATATATATGTAATAGAAGGTGTATCATTTGATTTTCTTATTGCTGTGAGAAAATGTTTGACAAAAAGGAACTTAAGGAGGGAAGGCTTCATTTGGCTCAGAGTTTGAAGGTCTAGTCTATCAGAGTGGGGATGGATGTTGCATCTGCAGTCAGAAACCAGAGTGAGGTTAACGATGATGCTCAGCTCCCATCTCTTTTCATTCAGTCTGGAACCCCAGCCAATGGAACAGGTGCCGCTCACATTCTGTGCAGGACTTCCTGCCTCAACCAGCCCAATCTAGACATATGCAGGAGTTTGTCTTCTAGGGCATTCTGAATCTTAACAATAATAGAAGGTAGAACCATTGTATTGATGAAGTTCCAGTAAAAAACATTTATAAGTTAAAAATCTAGAATTAGATCTGTTGTTGAGTAATGGAAGATCCAAAAGGGCAAGATTAATAGTGAAATCTAGAGGAAAATAAGGTGAAAGGTAAAAAAAAAAAATTCTAATCATTTGAAGAAGAAAATATGTATTAATTTTTTTAATATTCAGGTTTTTAATGGCCCAAATTAGACAGATCTTCTAGTTAATGTTCACCTTAATTTTGTATTTGCTTCCATTTTATAACTGCTTTCTCTTCTAAAGACCCCAAGTTAGAAGCAGGTAAGGGAGGGAATATTAATTTACCAACAAAAAGCCATTTTAGTAACAATCAAATTTTTATGTGATCATGGATCATGAGTTTTAATAAATAGGAATATTTTCAAAATGGGATTTTAAGCACTGTAATGTCAAATGCTAAAAATGCTTTGTTTCCAGTGGCTAAAGATATAATTCTTTTGTAATTAAAACATAACTGGGAATACAAGGAACTCAGAGTCTGGCTTATGCTTCTCAGCCTCTGGCTTCTAGCTACTAAAAGTGGTACAATCGGTCAAGTTAAAATGGCCCTCAGAATATCACTCAAGAATAGCATCTGGAGAGAGAGGAGAGATACTGCAGGCGAGGGACGTCGAGATCATGATGGGAGGACATGCAGAGATGACCGGCCACACTAGCAGAAGCCCATGAAGTGTAGACTGGTGGCTGTGGAGCTCCCATGGGACTGGACTACGCCCTCTGGATACGGAAGATGGTTGTTTGGCTTTAACTGTTTGGGGGGCACCCAGGCAGGGGGATCGGGATCTGTCCCTGGTCTATGGGCAGGCTTCTGGATCCAGGTGCCTGTGGTGTGACACCTTGCACAGCCTTGGTGCAGTGGGAAGGGGCTTGGACCTGCCTAGGCTCAGTGTGCTGGGCTCTGCTGACTCCCCATGGGAGACCTCGATTTTGGGGATGTGGGGATGCGGGGTGGCTTTGGAAAGAGGAATGGGGGTGGGAGGAGGGAGGAGGGGGGGATCTGTGGATAGTATGTGGAGCGAGTAGAAAATTTCTTAATAAAGAAAAATGAAAGAAAAAATAAAAGCAAAAAAAAAAAAAGAATAGCATCTGGGACTGGAAGCTTGTCTCGGGATAGAGTGCTTGGGTAGCATGTGCAAGGCTTGGGCTCCATCTCAGCAATGCATGAAACACTTTTTTAAAATATAAGAACAACAGCTGGACCATCTTTTATATTAAAATCCAATTTATCAAGATTCTACACTCAAACATTTTTTAAA
>CABHPH010118060.1:209-11155 GCA_902168325.1 Peromyscus nudipes
AGATGTGTGAAATGCATCACTGAATGGAAACATGGAGGTTACAGCTGAAGAGAAGTGTGAAATGCATCACTGAATGGAAACATGGAGGTTATAGCTGGAGAGATGTGTGAAATGCATCACTGAATGGAAACATGGAGATTACAGTTAGAGAGAAGTGTGAAATGCATTACTGAATGGAAACATGAAATGCATCACTGAATGAAACAGGATGCTGATGAAAAGTAGTGACACGACAGTCCATAGACTGAAGGAGTCTAAGGGATCGAGGACAGGAAGTACACTACACCAGATACATCAGGGTTAAGTTGTTCATTAAATATGCTGAAAACTTTATATATACTACCTGGAAGAAAGATCCAGATGTATAGAAGGGGAAAGTCAGAATTATAGAATATTTCTTATTAGCAGCAATTTAAGTAAAAGAAACTGAACATTTCTAAAAGAGTGGGAACCAAATCCCTCACAGTCTTTCTAAAACAAAGACGAGGGCCGGGAAGATAGCCTCATTCTTAAAGTGCTTGATGTGCAAATGTGAAATTCCGATCACTGCCCCAGTACTCACATTTTAAAATTAGGACACGGTGATACATGTATGTATCCAAGTCGCGAGGCAGAGTCTGGAAATCCCCAGAGCTCAATGAACACCAAGCCTAGCTTAGCTCATGAGCTCTTGGCCAGTGAGATACCCTATCTGAAAAACAATGAGGATGGGACCTAAGGAAGAACACCCAGCTGCCGGTCTCCACACACATGTACATAACACACATACACATGCACACACACACACACACAGACACACACACCTTTCAAACAGGTGGACAATTATTCCTCAAATTGCCAATAATATGATTTACTATATTTCAATTATATCTCAATAAAATTACGTAAAAATTAAATATGTATAAGTAAATAAATTGAGTTTAAAGGAATATATTGGATATCTGCTATATGTTTGATGTTTTCTGTGCTGAGATAATGTTCATTAGATATGTCTAAAATGTCTCCCAGACTACCTACAATGGTTGAAACCACAATGGAAAGTTCTAAAACAAAGAACAAACAAAGCTACCTGAGTTCTCTTGTCTCTCAGTGGAAGCATCAAGTAACATGAGGCACTGAACTTCAGTAGTCTTATATTCAACATATACAGACTCTTCTTTTTTGGCTGAAATAGTTCTTAATATTACTGAAAGTGTTCTTTTCTCTTTTTGTCCTTCAGTGTCCATTATGTAGGTAAAAGTCCTTTTCACTATCTTTCCACCAAATGAGTAAGACTAAAAGCTATGAAGTATGTCTTTCCCAGGACTGCTGTCAGCTGCCTGTTAAAGCCTTGGTACCAGCTCCATTTTGATCAGCCATTGCTTTTTTCTCTAACGTGAACTTGCTGAACAGGCTTCCTCCTAGGAATCTTATCAGAACAGGATCCCTCACATCTTTTCACTGCCTGACATCTTTTAATAAGTTTTAATACATGAGATTTAAAATTAAGGAACTTGTAAATTCAGGGCTTATTATGAGCATTAAAAAAGGCCCCTGTGGAGACTTCCTTCAGTTTCCACTAAAAAAGAGATTATGTGACAGGAAGACAGAGTTGAGGGAGGGTGGAGACAGGAAGAGGCCATAACCATGCCCGCTAGAGGCCAGTGAAGCAGCTAATTCAAGGGCAAAGGTGGGGAGGAGTCTGGAACATTTCTGAAATCATGATTCAGTCCCTCTTATTGTAATTTGAGGTCTGCATGGCAGGAGGGAATCCATGGCTGCTCTGCAAACCTGGTAAAAGGCCCATGGCTGGGAAGTCATAGACCAGGGAAGACCTTGCTATTGTTGTTTTGCTAAGTAGTGGTGTCAAACTGCTTTCTAACTGTTTACATCCACAAATTAGGGCTGCTCCCAGCTGTCCTTGGAGAAGCTTTTCCTTGCAGTGGGTAGTGGTTAATACAGAAGCTCCTCACTGGCCAGTGTGAATAAATGACTGTTGAGTGCTCAGCCCTAAATATCAACACCTCCTGTCCACTCAAGACTCAGGGAACCTAGAAGGAAGGGTGGAAAGAATGTAGGAGCTGGAAGACAAGTGCAAGGGCCATGAAACACTGTTTTCTGGACATGACACAGCTGTTAATTCACAAACTCATAGCAGTTATGTTACTTTAAGACCTTCACAAGATCAAGCCTGTCAACATTCCAGCACCGATGGGAGGTTCTCATGAGCCACCCCTCCATGAGGTACTAACAGATGATTGATGGCTACTACAGTGGGAAGTCACTTTTCTTCAGAGGTGTGATTGCTGCTAAGTGGCCGTGCTCAGGTGCATGGTCCTACATCCATGCACATGCAAACAGCACTAACTAGACTCTGAAGTCTTGATTTTGCTTTTTTTAAGAGGACATGAAGGTGGGCTGGGAAAGTCTTGAGGGGATCCAGGGGAACTGGGAAAGAGATGTTGGGTATGAATATTGTTAATATACATCAGACATATATGTGCAAGTGCACACACACACACACACACACATACACACACACACACTGGACACTTGAGGAGGACAATTTTTGCCTCCTCCTTTCCTAGATCAATGATTTTGTCTTCCTCAAATCTAAAGCAAGTTGCTGTCAAATCTGTGACTAAAATGTGTATCATTTGCCTGAAACAATCTAGAATTGGGCAAAGGAAATATATATCTTTTGGAGCATGAGAGAGAATTTTGCTTGATTTCTTTGCAATTTGAAGTGATAATTAAGCACATCAAGTCTCCTCTTGTTTTGATATTTATCATTATAATGAACTCATCAGCAAATTTTAAAGGATTACCTACAAACAAATTTTATATTATTTTTATACTGTTAAGTATAAGAGATTAAGGCAGTGGAGTTATCAGTGACCATCCCTGGGAAGCTATAGTGGGCTCTGCTAATGAAGACCATGAGCTGTCAGGGAAGGGATCATTGCCTTCCTACAGCCACCCCAGCTTTCGTACAGTCTTTTGAATGCTTCAGGAGTGAGGAACACAAGATCATTTCAAACTCAGACTGAAAGGGAGCATACCTAGAAACCTTAGTAGAGAGACACACTTTGTTCCTTCCCTCAACATTTGTACTTGAGGGCTGCCCCTGAACCCTAACCAACACCTCAAAGCCAGGAGCTGATACTCACTCTTGAGATGAACAATTCCTCATCCCAGGGCACTGACAAAGGGTAAAGAAGGTACTCTTACAAGATGCTGTAAAGAAAAAATGCTTTGAAATCCAAAAGCTTTCACCATAATTGAGATGAGTCTGAAAAGAATCTAAGGGATGGAGACAGGGCATCAAAACTGGGCCTTGAATAGTGGGTTGGATAGTGGTGAGTGGAAGAGGTGAAGAGATTGATGGGAAAGGAGAATTCTAGCTACCCAGGGTGCTCATATGAAAAATGAACCCACTAATACTTGCTCAGTCCACTGATCATGTTTTAGAATTAATAGTCTGTGGGACCCAGGTATGAGTAAGCATGCAAGACAACAAGAGCTCATGTGTGTACAGATGGTATCTTAGGTGCTTGGGTGAGACTGACTCATTTCCAGGGTTAAGCTCAGCTGCTTCTGGGATGGGAAAGTTATTTATTGTCATCTGTGTGGTCGCAGTGGGAGTGCTTCTCATGGTTATTGTGGCCATATTTCAACATGCATGAATATTACTAGGAGAGGGCAGATTCCCAGCTAGTGTGCACAGGATAGCTGATGTGAACTTAGGAAAAGCATTGAGTGTAGACTTATTTCATCACTTTACCTTAAAAAAATTAGCCAATTCATAAATGTAATCTTTTGGATTCTCCCAGAAATTTATTTTTGTAGTTGTTTAAAGCTGCATCATTAGTTGGTATTAATTCCTGCAAAGCAGAATTGTACCTTTAAATATTACCAAGTAAATGTAGTTAATAAAACCTCTCTCAATAATTCTGGGCAATTAACTATCTCATTGTGTGCAAGTTCTCAGTGGGATGATTAATCATATATATAGTTTGAAAAACAGAAGACAAAAAACATAAAGTTTGTGTGTAGAAAATATCTAAATCATAAATCTCATATCCACCACTTAAACCTTTGATTGCTTAGACTATAAAGAATAAACTGGATTTCTGTCAAAGTTATTGCTTACCAATGGCTGAGTAGCAAATTAGTCATAGAATTTGCCACTTAAAATAACAAATGTTTACTATCATACATAATTCCTAAAAGTCAGGGACCTAGGGTTAGGATAGCTGGGTGGTTCTGACTCTGTGTCCCAAGAGACTGGAGTTAGCTTAGACTACAGTCCCCCAGGACCAGCTGGAGCAGGTGTGTTCATTCCACAACCACTACCATGAGAAGGGCAGGGCTCATCCCCTAGATGCAGTGCCTGAGTCTTCATGTGGCAGACATTGTTAGCAGAGGAAACTACAACCAAATGACCAGTAATTTCAACCCTCGCCCCCGCCCCTCCCTCTCCCTCTCCACCCCCTCCCTTGTTGTTATTGATAGCTGACTAAGGTGTCACTGTCCCTGGGGGGGGCACTAGAACCCCTACTGTCCTTATCCTTCCCTTTAGGCCTCCAATGTTTCCCCCACAGGGTCTGCCAGCAACCATTGACAACACCCTGTAAAATTAACCTGGCTATTAGTTTTTTTTTGTTGTTTTTTTTTTTTTTTACAGGAAATTTGCTATTTAAATGTTATCACTGACTAGAATAAAGAGTTTTTTGAATATTCCTAGAACAAGAAAAGGGGTGACAGAAAGACAAACTTGAGATTGCAAGTGATATCTTGTTCTAATTTGGTTTCTGTTGCCATGATAAAACACAATGACTGAACCTGAGTTTGGGAGGAAAAGGTTTATTTAATCTTACAATTCCCAGGTTACAGTCCATCACTGAGCAACATAGGGGAACCTCGGAGGTAGGAACTGAAGTAGAGGTCATGGAGGAACACTGCTTACTGCCTTGCTCCCCAAGACCTACTGGCTCCCTTCCTTATATAACCCAGGATCTCTTCTACATCAATCATCAATCAAGACTATATTTCACAGAGTGCCCTTTGGCCAATCTGATATTATCAATTACTCAGTTGAGGTACTCTCTTGCAAGTGACCCCAGTTTGCATCAAGGTGACAAAAAGTATCCAGCACACATCTCCAAAGTACAGTTGGGGCGTGCGTGCGCGTGTGTGAGCGTGCGTGCGTGCGCGCCTGCGTGCGTGCGTGCGTGCGTGCGTGCGTGCGTGCGTGCGTGCGTGCGTGTGTGTGTGTGTGTGTGTGTGCGCGCGTGTGCGTGCGTGCGTGTGTGTGTGTGTTTGTGTGTGTGTGTGTGTGTGTGTGTGCTGGTTCTACAGCCTTTTGCAACAGATGGTCTTGACAGTTAATTGCCCAGAATTATAACTACATTTACTTGGTAATATTTAAAGGTACAATTCTGCTTTGCAGGAATTAATACCAACTAATGATGCAGCTTTAAACAACTACAAAAATAAATTTCTGGGAGAATCCAAAAGATTATATTTATGAATTGGCTAATTTTTTTTAAGGTAAAGAGATGAAATAAGTCTACACTCAATGCTTTTCCTAAGTTCACATCAGCTATCCCGTGCACACTAGCTGGGAATCTGCCCTCTCCTAGTAATATTCATGCATGTTGAAATATCATGACCACAATAACCATGAGAAGCATTCCCACTGCGACCACACAGATGACAATAAATAACTTTCCCATCCCAGAAGCAGCTGAGCTTAACCCTGGAAATGAGTCAGTCTCACCCAAGCACCTAAGATACCATCTGTACACACATGAGCTCTTGTTGTCTTGCATGCTTGCTCATACCTGGGTCCCACAGACTATTAATTCTAAAACATGATCAGTGGACTGAGCAAGTATTAGTGGGTTCATTATTCATATGAGCACCCTGAGTTTCAAACACAAAAGCCACCTACCCAGGATATCAACAGTAAGTAACAGAGTCAGGTCCAAGATGGAGGTTTTAGATGAAACAACCCAGGGCCCTTACTGCACCCTGCTTGGAAGGAAGATTTGCCAAGAGAGCACTATGACAGTGGCAGCATGATAAGGTCACACAGCAGCATTTTATTTTATTTTCCCTCTTGAATTTAGAAGTATGTGGTAGAATATTTCCAAAGTCAATTTTTCTACATGAATATTGTAAAAATTTTAAGAGGTGAATAACCTTTATCTCTTAAAACAGAGGCTTTTAAAATGAGTATTTGGGGGGAACTGGAGAGATGTCTCAATTGGTAAGAACACTGGCTTCTCTTCCAGTGGATCCAGGTTCTATTCCCAGCACCTACATGGTGGCTCACAACCTTCTGTAACTCTAGTTCCAGGGAATTCAACACCGTCTTCTGGCCTCTATTGATACCGGACACATGCATAGTGCAGATATACATTCAGTCAAAACATTCATACACATAAGATTAAATTAAATTAAATTTTTAAGTGAATCATTGTGGTTGAAAGTTTAGCTCAATGGTAGAGTGCTTGCATAGTAAAACTCTGGTTTTAATCCTCAGGACAAGGAAGAAAGGAAGGATCATTTACTGTAATTATTAATTTCTTAGTTATAGTATCATCTACTAAATTTTTATTTAGATAAAATTAAACATTATTTTAAAGAAACAAATATAAAGAAAATATGATGGATGATATGATATATTTATCCAAGGTGGTCAATGAGTATTACTGGATCTTTTTTCTAACAAGGGAAATAAATTCATAAAAATCTTTTAATAAAACTTGTCTTTTACTGTATAATGCAATATATTATATGTTTAAGTAATTTGAAGGCCATTGAAATAACTTCTGTGGAGAGAGGGTTGGGAATGTATCTCAGTTTTTAGTACTTTCCTAGCAAGCACAAAGCCACGAGTTAGACCCTAGTACTGTACATACCTGCAATTTCAGCACTTGTGAGTTGGAGGCAGGGGGATTGAAAGTTCAAGATCCTCCTAGTGAGTTTGAGGCCAGTCTGAACTACAGGAGATTCTGTCACAAACAAACAATGATGGTGGTTGACAGAAGCTATAGAATGCGGAGTCAGACCTCTGAGATTAAATCCGGGATAGCATTCCAAGAAGGAACACCAATCCCCCCTTTTTATTCATCTTCACTGAGGAAATACTTAGGTGCTGAGCATGAATCAGGCATAGATAGTTCCCTGTTGCAGAACTGCAGAGAGGAACAGAGTCAGCTTGCTGTAGAATATTATTTTAAAATGTGTTACATTTGTTTATGCTGTAGAACATTTGTTTATTGATACAAAGATATGTTGCATTATTTTATGTTGCATTTGTTTTACTCTGTGAAGCTGTGTTTCTTTGCCTGTCTAAAACACCTGATTGGTCTAATAAATAGCTGAATGGCCAATAGCCAGGAAGGAGAAATTATAGGCAGCGCTGGCAGGCAAAGAGAATAAATAGAAGGAGAAATCTGGGAAGAGAGATCGAGGAGCAAAAGAAGGAGAAGGAGAGGACTCCAGGGGCCAGCTACCCAGCTACACAGCAAGACATGGAGTAAGAAGTAAAGAAAGGCGTACAGAAATAGAGAAAGATAAAAGCCCAGAGGCAAAAGATAGACAGGATAATTTAAGTTAAAAAAAAAGTTGGCAAGAAACAAGCCAAGCTAAGGCTGGGCATTCATAAGAAAGAACAACTTTGTATATTTATTTGGGAACTGGGTGGCAGGCCCCCCAAAAGAGACAAATAACAAAAGAGTTTAAAAAACAACAACAACAACATCAACTTACTTGTGATGTGATTTTGCACCTAATGATATTTCCAACACTGAGTTTTCTAATCTATAAATAATAGTGCCCTTATGGGGTAACTAAAAGATCTAAGACCCTCCATGTATTGTTTTCATGAATAAAATGTTCTTCAAAACATGGATCTCTTTTTCCTTGTCTGTCTGGATGATAACAATATGTATTTCTACTACAAAAGACTAGTTTATATTAGAAAATATCTTACTGACTCACTAGGGCAGGAAGAGAAACCAGGATTCTTCCAAAGCAGAAAATTCTCCTGTGAAAATTCAAATAAGAAAAAGAATGTAGTAAACTAAAATGCTTTTAAAAGGATGGGTAAAATTTCAAGTGTATAGAAAATGGTGAACGCAAGAAATGTTGACAAAGGATAGTATTCTGAGGGTGAACACTACCCCCACCCACCCCTGGTTACTTGTGTTCATTGACGAAATACTTGGGTGCTTATGGTGATATTTTTCTTTTGTACCAAAATGTTAATTGTATGTTAATAAATAAAGTTGCCTGGGGGTCAGAGCTATTAGCAAGCCATAGGAAAGCAGGGCAGTGGTGGTGTACGCTTGTGATCACAGCACTTGGTAGACAAAGCTAGGTAAGTCTCTGTATGTTCAGGAATACAGCCAGCATTGGATACACATGCCTTTAATCTCAATACTAACCACAGAACACCTGGAGGTCTATACAGACAGACCGTGATGAGGCAGTCCTGTGGTTGGGTTTACAACCAATGAGAAGGCAGAACAGAGACTATATAAAGACTTTAAACAGGAAGTAGCGTTTCTCTTCGGAGAGGTAGGACCACTGCAGGAGGAAGGGTAAGGTTTTAGCTCTTAGCTCTGACCTCTTGGCTTTCTTCTTTGCATTGGTTCTGTGTTTCTTATTTATAAGACAGTTGGTTACATCTACATTTGGCGCCCAACGTGACAAGAATCTATTAAAAACCGCTTGGCTTGCTTGGCCGCAGGTCCAGGTTCCGGCCTGAGTGGCCCGGCTCCCTAGCTCGGGCCTAGGTCTGCCTGAGCCGCAGCTGTTGCTACTTGTTTAAAGCTAGTGTTACAAACAACTCAGGCCTGCCCTGCTGAACAGGACCCCTGCCTGTAAAGCTAAGGCTTGACTTGGGTCAAGCCGCTACGCTCTTTTTGCTCTCTCTCTTTCTCTGGATTCACACCTCGAACACCAGGTGGCTGTTTTGAAATTCCCTCGAATTTCTACTGTTCTACGAAGACTTGGTAAGTCAATTAACATATCTATTTAAAAGAGAATTTTTTTTCTACATAAAAAAAATGGGCTTTATGTGTACATTGGAAGAAAATTGGGCTTTGTTTGAAATTTTAGGCACTCTGACAATGGAACAGCTATATGAGAATATTAATATTGATCGAATTATTCAGCTTATTACTTTTCTTATCCTCATTGTACAATTTAAAAAGATAGTCAATTTAAGTGCCAGGATAACAGTCTCAGAAAAACCTGTTAAACCTGTAAAAATGAATTATAGAGAAATTCAAATTCAGACAGACGAAATTAACAGTGAAGTTGTTTCAAAATTGAATCATAAGGTTACAGAAAGAAAACCTGTTTTCACACAATCACCTTTAATTTATCCGGTAACCATAGAGCAACTACCTGGTGAAGAGAATGAACAAAATGTTTGGATTCCAGTTGAAATGTTAGACTTAAAAAGATTTAAGGAGGCAATAGCATCTTATGGCATGCATTCTCCATATGTAAAACAAATGTTAAACACCTGGTCAACTTGTAATAAGATTTTACCAAAGGACTGGCGGGATTTAGCACAGGCTGTTCTTGAGCCTGGACAAAATCTCCAGTTTAAAATGTGGTTCAGCAACGAGGCTAAAAATATAGAAAGACAATGGAGGGATAATGGAATACAAATCTGCCAGGATCAGATTATTGGAGAAGGCCAATATGCTTCAGTACAAGCACAATGTTTATATGATGTCCAAACCCTAGTTCTATGTCGAACCGCAGCCTTAAATGCATGGGACAGAGTTGAGGAACCAGGAAAAAAAACTCAGTCATTCACAAAGGTTATACAGGGCCCAAAAGAATCTTTCACAGACTTTTTACAAAGATTAACTTCAGCAGTACAGAGAATGGTTCCGAATTTAGAGGCTAGTCAGATAATAATTGAATCTTTGGCTTTTGAGAACGCAAATGCAGCATGCAAAAGAATAATCAGACCATTAAAGGCAAGATCTGCACCTTTGGAAGATTGGATTAGAGATACAGTTAATGTTGAGTCTCATGACCAGGATGATATGTGGGTAGGAGAAGCAATGTCAAAGGGTTTGAGAAATGTTAGATGTTTTGGATGTGGAAGGCAAGGACATTTAAAAAGGGACTGTAAACAGGTGATTCCTAGAAATAATGTTTCTTCAAAGAACACTGGCAACAGAATGCCCCTTCCTTCTGGAGTATGCAGAAGGTGTGGTAAGGGAAAACACTGGACAAACGAGTGTAGATCAACAAGGGACAGACAGGGTAATCCTTTGCCTCGGGCTTCGGGAAACTCCCAGAGGGGCCTCAGGCAGGTCCCCACAGAAAATCCAGTTCAAACCTTTCCAGCAATTGTAGAGGAAATGCCTGCTCTAAGCGATTAAATAACCAAATGCCTATTGCAATAAATCATGTTGGTCGGGATGATGAAACAGATAGAATAGGAAATTCAGGAAAAAACATAAAGAAAATTTTTTTGGCAAACTTCTATTAATGAACAAAGACCAAAACTGACAATAAAAATAAATGGTGTTTTGTTGTCTGGTTTGGTAGACACAGGTGCAGACATTACCATAATTGCACCAGAATTTTGGCATCCAACTTGGCCTCTTCAAGAGGTAAACGTTCAACTGTTAGGAATTGGGACATTATCTCGAGTGAAACAGAGTGCAAGATGGCTAGAATGTATAGGTCCAGAAGGACAGAGAGCAAAATTAAAACCATATGTAGCTAACATAGCCATGAACCTGTGGGGTCGAGACTTGTTACAACAATGGAATACTCAGATAAACATCCCTCCAATCTCAGAAACAAATCATAAACTAGTACATGTTTCTGAGAGAAATAGTAGAAGATATTATTCTAATGACTGGTCACCAGCCATCCATGTTATAAAAAAACAGGGCACAATAACTAATAATCTTCCA
>CABHPH010118061.1:0-17678 GCA_902168325.1 Peromyscus nudipes
GATAGATAGATAGATAGATAGATAGATAGATAGATAATGTTTGATTAGCAAGAGAAGAAATAGGCAAGAACCTTTACCTTTTCAAGTAAAGATCAAAGAAGACTATGATCAGTCAGAGATCGAAGGACATGTGGGCTCTGGAATGAAGGAAGCACTGACTCTGGCCCCTGGATTGTATTAAATAAAGCTGTAACAATATTAAGATCCTCAGTAAAGTTCTCATTTGAACAAGTCAAGCTCAGACTCAGAAGCTCATCTAATCTATCCCACTGTGAGAAAGACAATGATAACTGTTGAAACTTTGGAAAGAATGAGAGTAGTAAGCACCCTACATCACCGAGGTTATAATTTTAATTGTGTCTGATAGCTCGAAATCATGAAGTTGCCAATGCCTTTAATGACAACAGTGGGAGAGGATGCCCAAATGGGAAAGCTTCCTGTGGAGGAGCCCAAAACAGCTTGACCACACAGCTGCCATGACAGACTCAGAGGCCCAGACACAGCTTCTGTGACAGGCTTACTGGCAGGCAGCACCCATACCCAGGAAAAGCCATAATCTGACCCCACTCAGGGAGGGCCTACATCTAAGGGGAAGTACCTGACATCCCAAACATTCCAACCATTAGATAAGGTGGCCAGATGTCCTTGAGTCTAGCACATACCTTTTTTTTTTTAATTTTATACATACCCCTAGACAAATGTCAGACAATTAGGGGCCTGAACCCTAGATTTCCCCTTACCACATCCTCCGCCATGATTGAAAAAAAAAAAAAAAAAAACCTCTACCCCACCTAAAGTCAGGGCTCTCTGCTCTCACTGCTGCATTGGACAGATAGAGAGACCAAGTTCAGAGTTTTAAAATAAAGGCTCTTTGCTTTTACATATAGGGTTCACTCTCCATGGCAGTCTTTTGGGGGTCCTCTCATTCTGGGCATAACACTTCTGTTCTTTAAAGTAAGATTGACAAGTGGAAGTAAAGTTGATTCAACAGATGCAAGGGAATGGGAACCTCAAAAATTAAAAAAAAAAAAACCAACAAACAGAAAAAAACAACAAGTCATTTTGAAAGAATAGAGCATGTGCCCATTGCCTACCCTCCCTGCACCTCTTTGGTGGAATGTCACAATTTCACAGCTTGTGAGAATTTCAAGAATTCAGTTGAGTGAATGTTTCCCCCAACCCTGTGCTGAGTGCCAGGAGTGGAGAGATTAGGATACTGTTGACATTGTTCTTAAATATCATTCAGTCAAGAAAGACATGAACTAACACAAATACCAATGATAGGAAGAACCCCACTAAGTGTTGCACACCTCACTAAGGATGCCAGACTGCTAAAACATTGCTGGAATTTAAAAATGAAGACATCAAACATGCAAAGGTATGTACAAGAGGTTTCAATGAACATTTGGAATCAAAATTTGACTTAGTGGAGGCTATCATCAACAGCAAATTAGCAAAAGGAGCTATCTGGAGTCCTTTTTAGAAAAACTAGTAAAACTTTTCTATTCCTTAAAAATGACTGGATTCCAGTCAAGTTAATACCAATCACTTGCCAAATAAATCCTAAGTTCAGTTGCATGTGTGGGAATCCCACAGTAATTATGTCTAGAAAATATATTGGAATAAAGTAGAAAATGAAAATACAGTAAGTGTGTGCTTTATAAAGACAATGGTCTAAGACAGCTACTACACAGTGTGGGTGCATGTATTTGTCAACATTTTATGGTAAGCTTCTACCTTTAGACCGATATCACAGATCCTCTACTCCATACACATCATTAATTTCTGGTTTTCAAAGTCATGACATCACCTTACCATTCTCTGATAGAACACTTGCCATCATTACTAAGTGACTATATTTATAATATGTTGTAGCCCAATGGGTCAAATGTTTCATATAGAGTCTTTGTACCCATTTCCTCTACATAAGGTATGGCTGTGAGTATGTCCCTCATTGTCCCTGAAACTTAGTATTTCAATGAATTGTTGCCTCATCTCCTTCACCTAAAAACTTGAAGAAAGTTACTTTCTATAGAGCAGTATTAGAAGGATGATGTATGTATCAAAGGGTGTTGTTGGAGGGAATCAGTAGTGCCACCTTTAAATATTTCTCCTTTTCTATTCAACCACATCCAAAACTTATATTGATATATTCATATACTCAGCACCTGATTCTTTGCTGGGTTTGCTTTTTATTTATTGATTCTAGATAATTTTATTTGTTATGTTTATTGTTGCTGTTTTTGTTTTGTTTTGTTCATTTGTTTGTTTTTAATGGTCCTATGTATCTTGAGCTGGGTTTAAACTCACTGGGTAGGCAAGGGTGACTTTAATCACCTGATTCTTCTACCTTTATCAGCTGTGTGCTAGGATTATAGCAGTACATAACCACACTCTATTCCATTTATTGGTTTCATTTGCACCAATATCTTTCTTTACAGTTTGATATTGGGTATATGGCAGTTCCTCAACAGATGCTTTATGAATTAATAAATGGATGATTAACAGGTTTTATATCCTAGGTATAGTAAGCCTCAGGACAATGGAAACCAGAGGGCAACAATGGAGGGTGATATGCAGATGGGTGATATGCATTACTACTAAAATTTCTGTACCTGAAATTCAGAAATGTTTTTGAAAGTCTTAGTCTATAGAAAGAATGCGTTCTGTATCTTCTGATTTCATACTAAAGTTATTCAAGAATCTAAAGGAATTCTCATGAATTATGATTATCTTTATAGTACGTTCTCACATATTTGTCATTGCAATTAGCACTGTATATTATTAACTAAATTTATTTAATATTTAAAATGGGAATTTCAAAATAGGAAATTTAACACAATCCAAAGACAGACTAATCTGATACATGCTGAGGAATGATGCTAAAAGAATGTTAAAAGTCTTTGTATTCCAAATTAAACTGTTATGCTTTATGAGAGCAGAACGTGGTGGACATACAGTAAAAACACTATGGTCTGTAACATACAATGGGAAAAATCCATGATGAGGTATTCCAAGCAGTGTCTACTTGTGGTGCACATTGTGGAGGACCCTCAGTGCAAAATCAACATGTTGTGTGATACAGCACATCTCAGTGGAAACACCTTAGGTTCATTACAGAATTTGATCTGAATTAATTTTTGCTTGTTGTACATTCAGAAATGTCTTGTTATCAAATTCCGTCATGTGATCTTATGTACTGTCCCAACTCACAGTGTGAGAAGCTGAATATAAAACTATCAATATGTGTGGTCAAAATGTTTAACAAAATAAAGTTATAGGATATAAATTGATATGGTCATTTTAAGAAGTGGCAGTTTCTTATAAAATTAATTATACATTTAACATATCACTTAATATTATCCCCTTTGATCTCTAGAAATATATGATATATTTGTTTATAGAAGAACCTGTTTGTGACTGTGCATTACAGCTTTACTAAAAGAGCTCAAGCCGGGCGTTGGTGGCGCACGCCTTTAATCCCAGCACTCGGGAGGCAGAGCCAGGTGGATCTCTGTGAGTTCGAGGCCAGCCTGGGCTACCAAGTGAGCTCCAGGAAAGGCGCAAAGCTACACAGAGAAACCCTGTCTCGAGAAACCAAAAAAAAAAAAGAGCTCAAACACTGAAAAAAAAATGAACAGCCCCTAATGGTTCAGAAACCTAAATACATTACTAACACATTATAATACTCTGCATTATAAATACAATATTTTTGTCTTTGCAGAATTGAAGCTTTCTGAATATATTTTGCTGAAATCTTGGGATACTACACTAAGATCAAGCTTTTCATATTTAATTTACAACTGTCAAGACAATACAAGACCACAGAGACACTCACATGACTCCTGAGTCATGCATTTGCATCTCAAAGTAAAACACAGATCCCCAGGTCACACAGCCAGGAACATTTTTGGATGCTGTCACCCTGAGAGAGACTATTTATATCCAAAGTCTGGGCAAGAACTCAAGAGTCTTTGATTTCTAGTGGAAGATTATTTCTCAGATAACAAACAAATAAACAATAGAAAACAAACAAACAAACAAACATCAGTCATTCCTGTCAGAGATACAGAGGAAGAAAAGAAGTGGGAGAGAGTCCATCCTTGGAGGGAAGCATGATGAGGCTGAAGCCACACAGGAGCAAGATAAGACACTCAAAAGAACTACAGAGGGAACAAAAGAAAGGGGCCCCAGAGAAAGTTGACAGATGTCATAGATTAAAATTAAAAATTATCTCAATTATAATTTATTGGTATAAATTACACAGAGCAAAAGAATCAAGTTAATGTTAAAATTCTGGGGAAAGCAGATGTCAAGGGGCAAGGGGGGTGAAAGCACACCCTTGAGGTGACAGATATGGCTCAAACACAGATCTCAACATCACCGATCCAAAGAGCACCAGGGACTCCACAGAGCTGAGGTGCAGCTTAGCTTCTGTGTGCACTGCTGAACTCAGGCTGAAACTGATCATGCAGTACTAAGTCTTTTTTAGAGTCCATCTTTCCCATCCCAACATGGAACCTTGGACTTCATTAAACCCAGCACAGACTTTTTAACTTTTACAATCATATTTCCTCTCCCTAATTTGGACTTTTGACAGAGGATTGAAAATTTTGCATACAGATGTATAACAGATTCCTAGCACAGACTCTCCATTTTTCTCCTTAAAAACCCATTCCTGAAAAAAAAAAACAACAAAAATACAGTTGTTTGATGCTTGCTGCTTACCACTTGCTGCTACTGCTGCTGTTGCTGCTGCTTTATTGCTGTATGCCTTCACAGCCTCCCCTACCTGTTTGCCCCTCCAGGGAAATAAATTTCCTTTGTGCTGAGAATTTAGTGTCCAGATGTGTCCTGAATAGTCCCTACCCTCCCTTACAGTACAAGCTTGTAATCCCAGCACACAGGAGGCTGAAGGAGTAAAATGGCTGCCATTTCCAGAGAACAGTGAGTTCCAGGCTAGACTGGGCTGTGGGTCATAACCCTGTCTCAAAAGCAACAAACGAAATTTACAAATGCAAACTAGAAGAAGAAAAAGAAGCGGGATATTAAGAAAAGACATTTCATTTGTTTTTAAAACTCTTTGGCTTGTCATGGTCAGCATGGCTTTATACACAATATATGCAAGGAGAGTGGTGTGTCTCATACCTTGAACTCAAACATTCCAGCCATCTCAGTCCTTCAGCTTGAACAAGATCCCTGTGAGCACTTACACGAGTGTGAGAAACTGCAGGGAATGTTTAGCTGCTATTACAAATATCCTCAAGTATTAAGGGTCAAAGTCTTTTTACAATATACCTCCTCAAGTGGTATTCTTCTATTTCTATTTTTTGTAATCACTCTGTTGATTAACGTTGAATGTCACTCTGTAACCTTTTAGGAAATAGCACAATAATGAACCAGTGAATACAGGTTAGCAACAGAAAGGTGACCCAAATCAGTAGCTGCTTACCACTTTCTGTGAAGTGTCAGCGGCTTCACAGCTAAGGACTCTATGTTCTTGACAGTAGGTCAACACACAGTTGAAAACAGATACAACATCTGATTTTTATATAATGATGTCTGGATATTAAAATATACATTTAGTAATCTTTTGTTTTGTTTTGTTTTGTTTTGTTTTGTTTTTTTAAGATAGGGTTTCTGTGTTTAACTTTGGAGCCTATCCTGGAGCTCGCTCTGTAGCTCAAGGCTGGCCTTGAACTCACAGAGATCTGCCTGCCTCTGCCTCCCAAGTGCTGGGATTAAAGGCCTGTGCCATCACTGCCTGGCAATCTTTTTTATTTATGTGAAAATGTATGAGCTTTCATGTGTGGAGACCAGAAGAGGGCATCAGATCCTCTGGAGTAGGAGTTATTGATGGTTTTAAGCTACAATGTGGGTGCTAAGAAACAAACCCAGGTCTTCTGCAAGAGCAGCAAGTACTCTTCATCACCAAGTCATCTCTCCATCTCCTATATTGGTAATCTTGTTGATGTTATTGTTTTTCAAGATACATTTTCTCTATATAGTCCTAGCTGTCCTGGAACTCACTCTGGAGACCAGGCTGGCCTCAGAGTCAGAAACTGCCTTCCTCTGCCTCCCAATTGCTGAGATTAAAGGCTGGCATCATCATCACCACCACCCATCCCATATATTAGTAATATTGCTGTATTTGGTAGACTGTTTTGAGTCTACCAATTGTTTGGTAGACTGTTTTGTAATCCACTACCTCATGCCTTCTAACATCAGCCACTACCACCCCATTCTTTTCAGAGCCACAAAAGTGGCCCTGACTTCTTTTACTATATGGCTGAGAATGAGCAATTCCTTTGAAAATAAAACTTGCAATAACTGTTTGTCTTTGGCTTTTTAAAATAGCTTTTTAGATCAGTGATGAGATGGATCCCACTTGCTACCTGGCCAAATAGCACTTTGAATTTTCAAACCGGCCTTAAAGGCCTTTAGGGGAATCTGTTTCTATTTGTTGAAACTACCTCAGTAACGGCCCTCTGTAACCTTTTGACAAATCTATCATAGCATCAGAAAAATATATGCATCCAATCATCAGGAAATAATGGATGTAAGCCCAGGGAACTGTGAAGGAAATTTATTGCAAATACTGTCCTGGGCATCTTATTTCTCAACAAATATCAAGCTCATCTATCAGAAATGGAAAACACTGAAAATTAGTCTTGTTGCCACAGTTTCTAAGCAGCAGCCTCAGGATCCATCATTTCTGTTCTCCACATTTACTATTAATAGTTTAATAAATATTACTGAGATATCAAAGATACCAAACTCTATGATTTAATCTGCTTAGTAGATCAGCCAACACACTGCTGGGAATGCCGACAGTGGAGACAGAATGAGATCTCTATCTTATTATAAAATTTAATGAGGCCTTTTTAAATGTTTACTTTGGGTGTTGAGGGTGAAACCAGAGTCTTATGCATGCTGAGCTACACCCAAGCCTGATGAGTCCAAGTCCTTTTGTAACACTATCTCTTCAGTTGAGTTTATAAAACCTTTCACATTTTGGATTAAGCCACTTTGAGTATTAATATTACATTTACTTTTAGAAGTGCTCAAAAGTTAAGACTATAATGTGATCAGATCATAGACTCTATGTACATCCTGTCACACTGATATGTGAATAAAGATGAGATTTGTATGTAGGTAATAGCAACAAGAGGTTGAAAAGGAACCATTTTCTGGGAGGAATAAGAGCAAACCAAGCAACTTCACAACTTAAAACACGACAGTAATTAAAACTGTAAGTTCTTGTGTAGAGAAGTAAAAACAACTTGTTTTTGAGTAGAATGTTCATGGCAGCCACTGATTGTGACACCAGAGTCACTCACTGAGGCTTGATTAGTTTTGTAAATTCTTCCAGGCAAATCAGAAAGATAAGTCATGGTACATCACTCTTGGTGTTTTAGTATAATATTTTAGTGTATTTTAGATCAATCTGGATTTCAGCAAATATTTATTAATAAAAATAAACCCATAGAAACTTGGAATTCTCAAATTCTCTCTCTCTCTCTTGAAGTTCTTCAAATCCCACCCCCACTTTGTGTGTGTGTGTGTGTGTGTGTGAGAGAGAGAGAGAGAGAGAGAGATATCTTATTCATATGAGAGAACCCATCCTTGTCTAAAACAGCATCTTCTGTGAATATGAATGTCAATTACAGTTATATGCTGTCTACATTAAATTTCTTCTTGTGACAAAAGCAGCCTAAATAAGGGAGGGTTTATTTTGGCTCATGGGTTGAGAGTACAGTATACCATGGTAAGGAGGTTGTTGTGGTACAGCATGAGATAGCTGGTTACCTTGCAGGTGTTTTAGGAAGAACCAAGAAACAAATATTAATGGTGAGCCAGCTTCCTCATGCTTTCAGAGTTTATCCAGTCTGGACCCCAAGCCCACGGGATGCTGCTACCTGCAGCCAAGGTGGGTCTTCCCTCCCCAGATGAGCCCATCTCACCCAGTGATGTGTCTTCTAAGTGATTCCAAATCCAAGCAAGCTGACAAAGAGGACAAATCATCACACTATCTCTCTTTTAATCCCAGATTCAACTCAACTAATATTAAGACTGTGCAAAGCATGTTGTTTGATAATGTTACTATTTTCGCAACCTTGCATTATGGGACATTAACTGAGATCAGTTGTTTCCTTTAAGAATTGCTGACTCACACCTCTCAAATATGAAAATGCTTACAGTATGGGAATGAGATTCAGAAATATTAGGGTTCTTTGGCTAGAGTGGATATGAAGAAACAGAAAACCATGTTTGCAAATAAGGGTGCAAATAGAGATAAAATAGATTATGCCCATAACTCCATTGTGTACTAGAGAAATGTTTTAGTAAACTTAAAAAAAAGTATTTGGCATTGACTCTCTATGCCTATAAAATGAAAGGGATACAGCCTTCCTGTGGGATTGTAGAGACTGCATTCAATTAAAAATATATAATATGACAAAAATTTTACATTCTAACTAGGTAGCATACAGAATAAATAATATATATTTTACTATTAATGTCAAAAATGAAATATCTATGCACAAATGACTGCTTTTAAATCCTCCCTCACAGAGGACCATCCAGCTCTCACTTCCTTTTCATTGGCCGCAAACCAAATAAGATTAGAAGGTAGGAGACAATTTGATCTGAATACCTTCCTCCAAAATATCTCAGCTCCTTAATGACAAACACATGGTAAGAATCCCAAGACCTTCCCTACTTTCTCTCTCCTAAACGGGAGAAAGAGATGATGAAAGGACAGAGGGAAGAGAGAGAAAGGAAATATTAAAGAGGGGAGAGAAGAAGAAATGAGAAAGGACAGGAGAGAGGAAGAGAGGAAGAAGGGAGAGAAGGGGAGAGAGGAAGAGAGGAGATGGGGAGGAGAGAAAAGAGCAGAAAGGGAGGTGAACCAAAAGAAAAGAACGGGATTTGACATTCATTTTACTTACCTCCTCATCCCTAATCCTCAATTATCTTTAGTCTTATTCACTCTTAGAGAGGGCTTTGGTGACAGTTAAGCAAAAGAAAAATTCAGTTCTGAAATGGAACAATTTTTGTTCTCCTTTTCAAAGAACTGAAGAACCTCTCTAAAGTCAAAGCTTATGATGAATTCCTCTCACGGTTGGAGCCAAATCAAGAAATGCCCACAATTGATCTTGAATAAATAAATAAATCTCACTTCTAAACAATTCAGACTTCAAGGAGCAGAGTAAACCCAAACATACAGACAAGTACTGATTTTGTTCTTGTTGTTGTTGTGAACTGATCCAATGCCCTCTTGATCCAAATGGAAATCCTTTCCATTCTACTGTGATATACATGAGCAATCACCAGCTTCTTTTGCACTGTTACTGTATTTGGAATATTCTGCTGAGGAGTGTGGGGAGAAATTTGTAATGAAAACTTCATTTATTATACTTCATTTCAAGCTGGGTTGAAATGGCTGAGAGTTCTCTCTAGGAAAGAGATGACTGGTAAGGAAGTGGGCAGTGAGGCAAAGCTCAGGCTGATCATTGGGGATGAGCTTAATTTTGCATCTTGTAAACAGCCAGCATGATTGCAATGGGAGGGTAAGGGGTGGCATAGCCAAAGAAGACACTGGATGGTTTGTAGGGGCTGGAAGTCAGCATGCTATGAGAAGGGAGATCCTTGGGCAGAAGAACAATTGGGAGGAAGCTGTACTTCTGAGCAAGAGAAATGAGAGGAGGTGGCTTCATATCAGTGGTCATCCTGGAATCAAGAAAAATATGTGCAGTATGCTGTGATTCCAAGTAGAGTCACCAGGGTTTATTAACATATTGAAGGAAGCAGAGGCAATACAAAGAATTGCACATGACACTTAGAAACAATACTAACCAAAGAGGTGGGCAATGGTTTCCTTTGTTGGCAAACCAAACAGGAACCCAGAGGTGGGTTTAAACACCACAGAGGCCACTCCTAAAAATTTAGTAATCAAGAGAACGAGAGCTGTGCAATCAGCACCCATGGAGCCATGTCTCAGAAAGAGGGGTTGCCATTCTTACAGAATCCAGATCCTACTGCCCGCCAAAGTGTTACGACAGTGCACTGCTTTGTGAGACGTGAGGTTAGAAATTCACTCAGTTAACTAATGTCAAATCATATGGTTCACTGCCCTGTACTCTGCATCTCCTCTGCACCCTAGAGGCAGGATTTCAAAGAGCTTAGGATGAGCTAAAATGTCCCTTCTTCCCCATCTTTGCTGCACATTTCTGTGACCTGGTACTAACTCTTTATCTCTCCATTCATTATTTTATTCACTCATAAAATAGGAATCTAGAATACACTTCCTTGGGTAGCATAAAACATTTACTAGAGGGTATGCTTGAAATATTATTATCAATAAGAAAATACTCACACTTGGTTCTCTATGCACTGCCACAGGCTACATAAGAAATGCTGATAAGATACCTTATCCTACTTTGTTCAGATGACAGCACCCAGGCTCTGTTTTGTTTCTTCTATAGCAGATTTCCTATGGCCAACTTCTCTAGACAGCATCCTTATTTAATTATGAGCAAAACTGGTTCTGAGCAGTAATCTCCCCATGTGAGAAAAGAATGTTTACCCATCCTTAATTTAGCTTTTTTTTATTGATCCTACAAAGATTTGTTTTATAATCCTTATTTCACAAACAGATACAAATCTGCAGGTGATATAAAATTGCACCCAAATATAGACATAATCAATAGATAACTAAAGACTGCATGGAATTCTGAAGTAATGGAGTACAAAACTGTTATTTCGCTACTGCCTGTGTTCAGCCACACGTGGCTCTGGAACCTCACGTCTCACAAAGCAGTGCACTGTTGTAACACTTTGGCGGGCAGTAGGATCTGGATTCTGTAAGAATGGCAACCCCTCTTTCTGAGACATGGCTCCATGGGTGCTGATTGCACAGCTCTCGTTCTCTTGATTGCCTTCCTCTTCCCTGCCCCTGTCTCAGTGGTAGAATTTCCTACAATGCCTTTTACAGGTTAACCTCTTTGTCATTTGTTCTTTGCTCCAGAAGGGATCAAACAGACCCCTCTACTCTGAGATGTTTTTTTTTCAAACATCTCAGTTATGAGACTAGCATTCAGAACTGCTCAGCTTCAAGACCATAGACATAGACTTGCTGGCCTCCTAGATCTCACATTCTCCAAGCTCCAATAGAACTAATAAACCACAAATTACAAAGTCACTAAAGCTAGTTTGTTCAAGGAGGGAAAACTGAGGCCAGAGGAATCTATTTCCTGTAGTTAAATGTGCAACTAAGATTCATGCCCTCCCTTCTCTGTTTCATTTTTTTCTGTAACTTTTACATAGGATATGGCATTCAATTTCACTAGAAACCACATAGAATCACTTTGTCTAACTGTTCATCCTATTGTAGGAAAAAGGACTATGGTGAAAAGTGTTTGAATGCTTGATTTTTTTTTAAATTAGAAAACATATAACCTTGAATTGTTTTTTTCTCTTAAAATTTATCTTATCCTTTCTTTTCACTTTTTAAATTTTTTTCATTTATTTTACATACCAACTACAGTTTCCTCTCCCTCCTCTCTTCACATTTCCTTCCCCACAACCCTCCTATCTATGTTCTCCCCATCCACTCTTCTTCATTCAGAAAGGGGCAAGCCTTCTATGAGAGTCAACAAAGCATGACATATCAAGTTGAGGCAGGACCAATATTCTCCCCTTGCATCAAGGCTGGGCACGGCAACCCAGCAGGGGGAATAGGTTTGAAAAAGGCAGCTCATGTGACAGGGACAGAACTTGATCCCACTGCTAGGGACCCCACAAGCAGACCAAGCTACACAACTGTCACCAACATGCAGAGGGCCTAGGTTGGGTCACATGTGGGCTCCCTAGCTATTGGTCCAGAGTCCATGAGCTCCTGCTAGTTCAGGTCAGCTGATCTACTGTGGGTTCCCCCTTCATGATATTGACCCCTCTGGGTTGTACAATTCCTTCTTCCCGTCTTCATCTGGACTCCTGGAGCTTGGTCCAGTGCTTGGCTATGGATCTTTGCATCTGCTTGCTTCCATCGCAGGAGAAATAAATGAGATCTTCAAGGTAAACTGGGGGCAGGAGGGGGGACGGGGTATGGGGGATGGGAGCATGAGGGATTGGGTTGGTCCAGTTGGGGGCTGGATGGAGGGGGAGAGTAATGAAAGGGATATTTTGATAGAAGGGGCCATTTTGGGGGTTAGGGAAACTCCCAGGAATCCACAAGGATGACACAGCTAATACTCAGCAATAGTGGAGAGGGTGTATGAATGGCTGCTTTCTGTAATCTGATTGGTGAATGCTGGATCTTTAATCTTAATGCCTCCACAAATACATGACTAATGAATAAAGGTGCTTTCCATCTGCATGTCAGAACATTGACTAAGCTTATAGCAATATAATAGCTCTTCTTTTATGATAAAATGTTTAAAACCTATAAAACCTTGAAAGACATTGTCATATGAAGAGCTGACGTGGAGCATGGGGTTGAAAGAAGGAAAATGGACTTCTGAGATGTGAGAATGAAATGAGGGATAATATAACTGTCTAAAAACTCTTGGTGTTAAAAGAATTTGCAAAGAAAGAGAAAAGGTATGATAGAGGATGATAGTAGGAATTCTGAGGTGTTATGAGATAGAGTGGCAGGCACTTTGAAGACATTTCAATATTAGAATACCATTTTATAAGTAGAAAAAATGATTGGCATTCCTAATTTAAATCTTGAGAATGCAGAGCTCAGCGAAGTCTTGGCCAATGATAAATGATTTAAGAAAAGGTTAAGCAATGTTGCTTTAGAAAAATACATGTGCTTTGCTAACTAAATAAATATGTAAATGAATGATTTGGTTTAAAGTTACCATGGAGCACACTATTGCTGATCATAGCAGAAAAAGGTATAAATTGCCTAATAGTGTACTTTGATGAGTTATGAAAGGAATCAATAATAAAAGGCACTAGTCTTTAAAATTCTTTTTCCTACAACAACACCCATTCTGGTGCACTTAGACTGGTGAATGGTGGCTGATTATATGAATAACATCAATTGAACAGAAAAGAAGGCAATTGCCATAGACACAAGCTTAGAGTATCTCTGACTGAAGAGCTACTAATGGTTTCATATAAGGTGATTTCTGCCATTATCAGACAATCTGAAAGCTCAGCCTTTTCTTTCTTTCTTTTAAGGCTAGAGATGCAAAATACAAAGGGACTTAGTACTTGGCTTGAGGTCATAACTTGGATTCAAGTTCTGGACCATACCTGCTCTGTGATCTGGGTAAAGTAAATGCAGCTCCTGTTACTTTCTTATTTGTGTTTTTAAACATGGTTGCAGACACCTGACAAAGTAGCTGCAAAAATGAAGTGATTGAATGTGTATACAACATTTGCCATGTGCAGATATCCACAGAAATCAATGTGAGTGCCAGCAGCCTTTCCAGCTGATCCCATTTCTCCTTTATTCACACTTTGTTTATTCTAGTGACTTTAGGAATAGAATGTGTTTTTATTCTTCCTTCAGTTCTGTTGTCCTCTGAGGCAACTCTAGTTGAATACTCAGAACTTGAATTATTGATCCACAATTAACTCATTTTGTGAGAGTTGGAGAATCCCTTAATCTAAGGGTCTTTCATTTTCCATGCTTGGAAGATCTTTTGAGTAGTCATGCAAATTTCTATTAAATTTCAAGATTATTTCTCACTTCTTCTTTCCTTGGGTGTTGTTGGTATAATAGTAACAACTGCTAAATGCAAAAGGAACTCCAGGTTCGCAAGCAGCCAGTTTGTCTTGACCACTGTTTGATGTTTATTTAATTAAACAACACAGCTTTAGGTGAAAAACTCCAGTAAAAACATTTATATCTAAGATTGGTGAGGTCATAAACAAGAAAAAGAGTCCAGAGAAGTGAACTGGGAGTACTCATAAGTCAGGCTAGAGCTAATTAATCAAAATGTGTTTGAGCAAATTGAACAAAAAATGTTTTGAGACATTTTTAGTGACTTATGATTTCAGCATAAATTTTCAATATCAATCTTTTGTTAAAAATGTGAATTGCAAATATTTTCCCTGTCTGTGATGACATTTTTGTCTTCACAGTAAACTTTTATGTGAGGCTTCTAATATTTATTGAATTCTTATTCATCAGTTTTCACCCCTGTTCAAGAGTGGTTTATGGCAACTCTGAGTAGTATTTGATGAGCCTAAACTTGCATAGATATCACTTTTTCTTTAAAATCCTCAGTTGCAGAATTTTTGCATCTGTATAAGACTGCTGTTGGTGAGGCAGGGTCTAATGCTCATACTTACAGCTATTTTTAACAATCAGTTTTGAAAGACTCTCTTTCCCTCAAGTTAACTTGGGAATTTTTGAAAATAAACAGATTTCCTATGCTTCTTCTTTTTTTTTTTTTTTTGGTTTTTCAAGACAGGGTTTCTCTGTGTAGTTTTGCGCCTTTCCTGGAGCTCACTTGGTAGCCCAGGCTGGCCTCGAACTCACAGAGATCCGCCTGCCTCTGCCTCCCGAGTGCTGGGATTAAAGGCGTGCGCCACCAATGCCCGGCTTTCCTATGCTTCTTATGTGATGCTTGTAATACTAGAAATTTTTATCAAGAATCTTTATTTAAATTACTGTCCATTCACAGAAAAGACAACATAATGCATAGAAACCTCATCCCTCATTCTTTCTCTCCTCTTAGCCTAGAGGGTAACAATGCTACTTATTTTTAGAAAAAAAAAATAAAGAAAGAGCAATGTTCAATGTATTAGCCCCCAAACCAACAAGGCTAGAGCACTCTAAATATTTAATACCTTTAACTCGTTGTGAGGGAGCTAGCTTACTTATAAGTTGCATATTACAAGTTGTAATTTACAAATGTTGTGATCCATGACCTATTTTGTTTACCTAAAATAGCTTCTGAAATATCTTTCCTCTTACCAAAAATTGGATATTGGGTTCAGTTAAACATAGAAACACAAATCATAATACATGATCAATTTTTTTAACTATTTCTTATTGAAATTCTTGCTGTTCTGACATACATAAAAATGTATGTCTGTAATTTAAAACTCCCTATGTTATTTCAGGAAGATCAATCGTAAGCTTTATATTTCTTGACAATTTCATATTTTTACTAAGGTACCCAAGAGTTTCTGACATAATCTGTCTCCATTTAGTTTGTTGGCACACACACGCAACAAGGAATTCTCAAGTTTTGTGCTTCATACTGAAAACAGATCCCTGTGTCCCATCGCATATCTTTCCAAGTGGTAGCAGGAGCACGACAAGAGGTGCCACCTGGAATCCAGGGTCTTAAAACTCATTCTCATGTGAAAGTACCATTGAAAAATTCTTTGTTATTATTAGTATTTCCTTTGGGCTTTAAACAGGAACATTCTTGTTGTGTGGTTTTGCTCTTTGTGGAGCCCACCACACAGCTCCCAAATAAATCATATGTGGAGGCTTATTCTTAATTATGAATGCTTGGCCTTATCTTGGTTTGTTTCTTGCCAGCTTTTCTCAACTTTAAATTAACCCGTCTGTCTTTTGCCTCTGGGCTTTTACTTTTCTCTATTTCTGTACACCTTTCTTTCTTACTCCATTGCTAGTTGTATAGCTGGATGGCTGGCCCCCGGAGTCCTCCTCCTCTTCTCACTCCTAGATCTTCTTCTCTCTTCCCAGATTTCTCCTTCTATTAATTCTCACTGCTGGCCAGCCCCTCCTATCCTTTCTCCTGCCTTGCCATTGGCCATTCAGCTCTTCATTAGACCATCAGGCATTTTAGACAGGCATAGTAACACAGTTTCACAGAGTTAAACAAATGCATTATAAACGAAAGTAACACACCTTAAAATAATATTCCCCAACAGAACATCAAATCCTTAAGGTTCTACTGGTCACTTGGCACATGAAATTCTTCTATGACCCATAAAGTTCTTTACATCAACAAGTTCAGATGAGGTGCAGATCCAAGGGCTGTCAGGAGAGGAACTGAGAGCTGAGTGTTGCCAAGCTTTCTTCACTGAACTACTATACTAAATATGAGACAAATTTGTGCAAGTTAATTTTTAATATCTGCTATGCTTATTCATTAAAAAATTAAACATTAAAGAAGTTATTTTAGCTTCTCCCATTGCACCAGGAGTGTGGTGAGATGACCTCTCTGGGGTATTCAATTATTGCTTCAAGTGAAAGCAGAGTTTCAAGTATAAAAGAGTCTTTATTTGGCTAAAAAGAAAGAGACTGAGTAAGGGAAGAGGGGAGAGAAGGAAAGAGAAAGAGAGAAGTGAAGGATGATGGGGGAAAGGAAGCATGGGAGGAAGGAAAGATAAAGGGAGGAAGGGAGAAAGAAAAACTGAGGCTCTCAAAGGTAATGAGAAAGTAAGGTTAGTCATGATTCACTCTAATGTATAAGACACAGCCATGTCTTTCGTGTACATGCTCTGGGCTAGAGCTGTTGAGGAGTGTATTATGAATCTTCAGAACTCATAACGTTGCAGGGGTTAGACTTTGGAATATACTCTTGAGTTAGTAATTTTAGGTAAAACTGTGCAGATGTCACAAAACCTGAAGGCAAATAAAGATTGTGACATCTAAGCATCTAAGGGCAAATCCAGATCCAGCAAACACTAGATCTAGAGTTTGGCTGTCACAGTAGCATGGGGAAGTAGAGGACATCTCAGCCTGATAAAAGGCAAGCAGGAATCATTACTGAAAGTACCAGAGTTAACTACAATGAATATTGATGAATGTATCAATAATAAGAAAAATAATTTAAGAATTCTGTATAAACAATGTTTTAGGTTGGACTATGCCAGCAGAAATGTCATGCTAAAACCTCAGTCACACTTGGGTTATGTTCTTATTTAGGGACAGGATTCTTAAGCATGAAGTCAGGTTAAGGGCATTTTGGGGAGGATGTTTAGGGGACAGTCCTCTATGCTTGTAGCTCTTGAAATAAGAAAAGAGATTCACTTGAGTACATTTTCATGTGTGTTAAGTTGTCTTCCTCCATTGGTTAAGCTACACTATTGAGAGTGCACTTGCTGTCTTCATGTCTCAGGAGATAACACATGCCGGGTAGTAATGAAAGTCACTGCCTGGTAGATGCCACAGCCCACACAACACTGATGATGGAAGAAGATACACAGCCAGGGATGGTGTTTATATCAGAAGCAGGCAAAGATCAATCCCATTCCTGACGCTCAGAATTAGTAGTTTATATTGTAGTATTAATTCTCTCTTTTTTAACTTCTCTAATTTAACTGTAAAAAAATAATAATACTTATATTTGACAGAATTTAGGATGGAATAAAGTTATGTATTTAGAATTTCAGAGAATAAAGTCCTATAGAATGAATGTTCAATAAATAACAGAAATATAGAAGGAAAATCATATTATAAAAATGTCAGTGGCATGGATCAAAGTAACAGCATGAGATGATGTAAACCGTCTTGCCAGTTGGAGGTTTTGCACAAAATGTTTCCCAGGTTGCCTTTCCATGGCAGTTTGACTTAACTATTCACATGGTTATTGGCTAAGGCACTAGTTGAATGGAGCCAATGTCCTGTGTCTCAAAAGAGAGGATATCCTTCATTGGTGTGTGATGGTCTGGCCACTGATAAATTGTGTGTGTGTGTGTGTGTGTGTGTGTGTGTGTGTGTGTGTGTGTGT
>CABHPH010118061.1:17688-42563 GCA_902168325.1 Peromyscus nudipes
TGTGTGTGTGTGTGTGTGTGTGTGTGTGTGTGTGTGTGTGTGTGTGTGTATGTGTTCAATAAACCACAAAATCTCAGGGAATGTAGTGACAGCTAGCATTGCCTCTCAGCCTCTCCCCCTTACCACTGCTGTTCAATATGAAGGTTTCCCTGTTCAGTAACTTCAGAGATAACGAAACTAACCTCAACATGAGACTAATTGCCACCTACCCAGCATGTCACAAGGAAAGATCAAACTATAGGAGCATCTGTGCACATATCTCATCTCCACCTTCTCACTGAAGGGAAATCTGTCATTCCCCAGTAACAACATCAGTGGGCTTTTCCATCTAATACTCCATCAACTCCAGTGCAGTAACTGCAAATTTTGTGACAACACAGATGGATCAGGAAGAGAAATGTGCACAAAGTACAATATAACAAAAATAATTACATCACTGAGATTTTGAGGGTATGGAATTCTTAAAGTGTAATTATTTTAAAATGGGAATGTGTTTTCACAGGCATGAATCAAAATAATAAAGTACTTACAATGGATAATTGCTTATAAACGTAAATTAGAGGGGCACTGGGCAGCTCAAGTGTAGTTGAATCAGATTTATGAAGCTTCTCCTAGAGTGTAAATAAGAAAATGCAAGGGCATGTCATTTTAGCCATTACAAGGCTTAGAACTCTTTGTGAATGAGACATAAAGAATAACTCAGAAGGTAAAACAAAATTAAATGTGTGCTTACTATCCATCTTAAATTCTTTTCCTACAGCTATGATAAAATTCCCTTACAAAAGCAATCTAAGATAGAAGGGGTTTATTTTAGCTGACAGTTCACACTGTCACTCTTCGTTGTGAGGCAGTCAGGACAGCCAGGTTGAAGGAAGTCTGTGCTGACACATTGTGTACCCCAATACAGCTTACCTGGGAATCAGAGGGCAGAGCCGGCCACCAAATTAGACAAAGAGGTTAGGCAGTGGTGGCACACACCTTTCATCCTATCACTCTGAGGCAGAGATCTGTCTGGATCTCTGTGAGTTCAAGGCCACACTAGGCTACAGTAGATAAATTTCTAAATGGTCTTATTAAATAAAAAAGACATGGAGCCAGATATAGGGGTGAAAACCTGAGAGATCAGGGAAATGGGGAAAGCCACATGCTAACCTCACCTCACCAACTCTGCATCTTTCAAATGTGAGATACTTCCAGTCTACCCATGCCTATATGCCTTGCTTTTCTGCCATCTAATTTGCTCTTTCTGTCCAGCTACATCACTTCCTCTTTCTGCCCAGCTCTGTCACTTCTTGTCTGTCTGTACAGACCTCCAGACCTCCACAGTTAACTAGTGTTGGAATTTAAGGTGTGTGCCACCACAACCTGGCTCTGTATCCAATGTGACCTTGAAGTCACAGAGATCCAGACAAATCCCTGCCTGCCAAGTGATAGGATTAAAGGCATGTGCTACCATTGTCTGACTTTTGTGTTTACTTATAATTGCTGGCCTTTTCCTCTGATCTCCAGGCAAGCTTTATTTATTAAAGCACAAATAAAATATCGCCACATTTCAGCACAAATAAAATATCACCACAGGCTACATGAAAGAAACAGAACCAGGCAGTGATGACACATGCCTTTAATCCCAGGAAGTAATACAGCAGGCCACAGAAAGGTATGTAAGGCATGAGGAAACAGGAACTCTCTCTCTCTCTCTCTCTCTCTCTCTCTTAAAGCTGAGGATTTCATAGAGGTAAGCTAGTGGCTGCCTGTTTTGCTTCTCTGATCTTTCAGCTTTCACTCCAACATTTGGCTCTGGATTTTTTATTATAAGACCTTTTAAGATTTGTGTTACAGACATCACACGATGTCTTCAGGAGGCAGAAGAGAATAGGGAATGCTTACTTGATTCTTGTGCTAAGCTCACCTTCTCCACCTTATGCAGGCCGTGATTCCCTGTCCATAGAATAATCTCACCTACACCAGGACGGGTCTACCTATATCAGTTAACATAATGAAGATCACGTCCCAACAGGTGTGCCTGGGGCTAAGCCAATTCAGACACTCCCAGATATGTACCTGCAGGCCTCTATCCTAGGTGAGTCGAGGCAAGCTGACAAATACCACATATCACTACATTGTACTCATAAAGAGATGGGATGGCTGTATATGGTGGTGCTTATTAATTAAATTACAGAAGGTTACAGCTCATTACAAGTTTATTTGTATTGTCAGTCTCTGATCTGCAAACCCTATTCTCTCAAGTGACCCTCTTAAGTTCTTATATTCTCCTGGCTTCAATTCCCAATTTAACATTGCTAACAATGCCTGTAAGAATATCTAGACATGAATTGCACTAATTATCTGAAACCTAGTTTATTTATTGGGGATTTTTAAGCGGGATTATTTGCTCAGAATTCTGACAAGAAAAGGTAAAGTTTGGTCAAAGAGGTTGATGAGCCTGGAAAAGGGGTTCTTAGCTATAGAAAATTAATACCAGCCTCCATCAAAAACCTGCTAAAGGCACAGACAAGCTAGGGCTTTCCCAAGTGACTGTCAGGTGTTGAGGAATTGTGATGGGTCACAGTGAAATGTGACAAGATTGGCTCATTAGTCAAAATCTCTGTCACAACAGCTCCTGGGACCACTAGATCTCAACAGTGGGTTTTCCTGCACTAGGAGGGAAAGTCACTTCAACCCCCTCCCTGTGTGTCCTCCTGTCTTCAGTTTCTGCTCAGGTCAACTTCATCTCTCAGGTGCCACCTTCCTGCTTCCTGATGTAAAAAAATCCCTATCACGAAACTGAGTTAGAAAAGATCAGGAAGAAATCAGCTCCCTCGATGTGAGAGTGGAAATTGCTAATAGTGTAATATTAGTTAAAACACTTGCTATTTGGATGTCTTTTTTACAGTATCTACTCTCCTTTAAACCACACCACAACCTCATGTGAATTTTTAAAAACAACTGTTGTAGCATTAGATAAATGAAGCTTTGTCATTTATCAACAAAGGAATACCCCTACTGACCTATTATTCTTTAGCCTAAATTCCCATTAAATTTTACTGTGATAATTTTGTTCTTTCATTATTCTCCTCTTCCTCTACTTCCTATTCCTCTTCCTCCTCATCTTCATCTCCCTTTCTCTTCTTCCTCTGGTTCCTTCCCCTCCTCCTCCTCTTTTTCCTCCTCTCTCCCCTCCTCCTGTTCCTGTTCTTCTTCCAAATATTTTCTGAAACAAGGTTTTGTCATATAGCACAGGCTGGCCTGGAACTCAACATATAACCCAGAATTGCCTCAAACTCACAGCAACCATCCTGTCTCAGCCATGTACTCACAGTGCTGGGATTACAGCGTGAGCCATCACATTCCCGTCTTTGGCTTTATTAATTCAATCTTCCCTTTCATAATCTCTTTGGAGTTGTTACAATTAGTCACATATTTGTTTTGAAAGCAGTTTATGCTAATGGGTACAATGAAAGATATCTTCATTAATTCACAGTACATACTTTTATTTCGCCAGCAGAAAATTTGTCTTGTGTAAGTAGGTAGATTTTAAAGTGCTGTGTTTGGGATAGATTAAAAGATGGCCACACATCTTAAAAACTTGCTTTTGAGGAGGGATATTGACAATACATTTTCCTTCTTGCTACATATTTCATGAAAAACAAGCTATAATTTAAAGCAGAAACATTGAAATATGTTGTAAAATTGTATAAAATTATATATTTCTACTGCAACTCACATTTTCCCAAAATAAGTAAGTTTTATTTTAACAAGCAAGTTGAGACCTATGATTCAAAATGGTGTTGTCATGTTTTATTCATTCCCAAAATGGCTGTTTTGATGAATTATAAATGCCAGTTTTCTCAAATGTCTCACAAGCGTCTTTTAGCTGACAAGAGGGCACACATCCTCACACAGTTTGGGCAGACTTGCTCTGAAACCCCAGGGACACACTGCCATACCTGGGACTGAACAGTAAGCTCTACTGAGTAGTCAGAATGCAATGTCATTTCACAACTGGGGATGCCAAATGCACACAGTTCTGTGTTAGGTCATTTTCAAGTTTGATCTTCTCAGAAGATTTGTTTGGATGCAATGATGTAAACTTCTCAAGATATAATTCCATCTATACCCTAATTGCTGCACAGTCTCAGAGTGGGTGGCAGCCACAGAACATGCACACAGACAGGTTCATCTTACCTTTGGTGCTATCAGGCAGTGAAAATTAAAATACATCCATGTTTCTGAGAATCTTCTCTGTAAATTTTTCCACACTTCTTGCTTGCAGGAGCAATTAAGGCAGTGCTGTAGAATGTGGTTTAACTAACAGGCAGAGGCAATAGCAGATATATTTCTGCCGCCTGTCTATGACAGCTGAGAGGGTTCTGCAGCCAGCAAGCTTCTTCCCGAGTCTGAGAAAAGTGCATGAATGCAGAGCCAACACATTTGCGCACAAGTTCTCCACTAAACGGTGAGGTTTATAGTCTAGGCTCAAGGAATCTGAGCAGTCAGCACTGATTGCCAAACTACCAAGAGTGCAGGGATAATTTCATTAGGGTTCAGGCACAGAGAAGCTTAAGTAAAAGAAGGAAGAGGGATATTAAAGTCTGAATAACAATAAAAAGTAGAAGCTGGAAGGCTCCTTTTAAAAGGGGTTAGAGGAATTCCTTGTAGGGGAGACTAGTCTGGGTGCTAATTTAAACAAAAAGTTTTTGGGTTGTTATAGGATTGGTTAGCGACTTTCCAGCAGCAGGAGGGAAAGCTGTCTTTAGCTAGCAGAAGGCTGTGGGGCTCCTGCTGATTGATTGACCCTGAGTTGTGGTTTTCCCAAGAACTGTTTGCTTAGCTTCAGCCAGTTCCAGTAAACCAAAACCAAAAGGCCGTGTCTCTGGCAGGGCTACTAGAAACCTGTCATGGCCCTGGTCTGCCTCCGTGGCCCTCTCAGTAGGTGCCCATGAGCAATCATGTCTATCAATGCTAAAAGAATGTACAAAAATATTACAATTGTCTTAAATTAGTGCTAGGGTTAATAATTCATCAAGCAAGCTTGCTTATGAGATATGTAGGGCAGGAAAATCAATAGATTTTGCAGTTGGTGCCATTAAGTAAATGACTCCCAGGACATGATGCCGGAAAATAGAATACCTGAGAATAAGAAAAGATCACGAGTTATTTTATTTATACTGTGTTTTAAAGTAGAGAAACAAGGGCTGGGAAGATGACTGGATCAGTAAAGTTGTTTTGTTAGCCAGGTGGTAGTAGCACAGTACTTTAACCACAACACTCAGGAGGCAGAGGCACAAGGATCTCTATGAGTTTCAAGCCAGCCTGGTCTAAAGACCTTGCTCCGGGACAGTCAGGGCTACAAAGAGAAATCCTGTCTCCACAAATCTAAAATAAATAAATAAGTGAATTTATTTATTTTAAAGTAATAATTTTTAAATTAATTATTACTAAAATTTAAGCAAACACAAAGATCTGAATTCTGTCCCCCAAACCCTGGAAAAAGGCCAAGCATAGTAGCACACACTCCTCTTCCCAGAGCCCGGGAGGTAGAAAGAAGAGGTTCCCTAGGGTTCTCTGGCTCACAAGACAAGCTGAATCAGTAAGATCCAGCTTCAGTGAAGGACCTTGTCTCAAAGGCTAAGAGGGAGAGTGATTGAGGCAGATACATAGGAAGAGTTGGGAGAGGGAGAGGGAGAGAGAGAATGGGAGACAGAAAGAGGATTCTCTGCAGATGGAACCAACTCCATTCTTCCATTTAGTGTTACCTTTTAGTGTTACCTGAGAGATCCTGTAAGGATGACCTAGAAGAATAGGGGAACCTACATCACTAGGTAAAGTTTTCATGAGAGCATACCATCTCTCCATGTTACACTGATGTAGAAAGTACAAATGCCCCTGTATAGTATTATGTAAGATACATTTGAATTAAAAGAATGGAAACAAAGAGATAGTATTTTGTAACAAAGATGAAAATGCATAAACAAGGGAAAATTAAACCCCTGTTGAGGACTAAGAATGTAGAGACACTGTTTTGGCTAGAAAGTGCAATGCAAAGGAGGAGTGGGGAGAGAAGATACAAGACAGACACACTTTAAGCAACCCATAGAGCCATGACTCTTGATAGCTCAGAGACCTACTACTCAGATTTAAACATAGGTGATATTTAAAGTTTCAGTATAGTATGAATGTTTTTCACATAGAACTTCTGAATCGATATGATTGAGATCAACAAGGCTCTTCATGCATTTCTTTGAGGATATACCATCCTATGAAGGTCCAGAGCTTGCCAGTTCAACCTAAGTGGCATTAGCTGTTAGAACTGAAGCAGGTAGCCCTTTACACTGTCCATGTACTGTGTGTGAAATTGGATGGATTTACATACTAAGAAATAGGCTCACACGTCAGTGGCTTGTGGAGTTCTCTGTGAAGTTCTTCCTCTCCATCACAGTGCAGCCATCAGCACTGGTCAAGGGCCAGGTGGGTCCTTACTCCTCCTTCTGACCCAGTGACCTATGATGAATGCCATTCAAGCAGCGCAACCTGATGTTGCCTTTGCTCCAGAAAGCCCTTTGCATCTAAGCCATTAACAGCAAAGTCACAGCCAATCAGAGTCTGTCTCAGATTAGAAGGTCATGTTGAAATGAAAGCTAAGAGATTCTGTGTCCTCTGTGCATAGCACAGAGTGTGAACTGACAGGGGAGCTAATCCTGCTGACAGGCTGCTTGGCTTTTCATTCTTTAGCTCATAATCTAGATGACATTTTGACAATCATTTACTTTTTGTCACTACTAAAAAAAAAGATGAACCTTATAATGTTTTAGACTATCAGATATCTTTCTAGAAACACTTGGACATACCTCCGGTGCTGGTCCCTAGAAACGCTTAGGTATACTTCAGGGAGAGCTTGAAATTTCAGTTTATTTGTGTAGAATAATGTAAATAAATAGCAACAGGTCACAGGACAGTAAAAGTCCAGTATTTCAGGGCCCTTGAAATTCTATCACACAGCTATACCAGTGACACCAATTAAGTTTCTTTTGTGCTATGGCTGAGGAGTGAAAGAGTCAAATCCCTAGAGTCATGGAGATCACTGTGAACAGTCCCATGAAGCTTGAGGAACTGTCAGTATCTTGGTAATTAGGTTTTCATGAGGTTTTTCAGTACAAGAATCAGCATTAAAGTACCAATAGTAGTGGAATTGATTCACAGACCTTATTCCATTCATTGGTAGAAGGATTATCAAAGCTAGATGTTTCAAATAATTGTTTCTTTCTTTGATTTTTGTCATTAGTTTTGACTAATGAAAAATGGGGCTGGAGAGATGACTCATTGGTTAACAGTGCTGGATTCTTTTGAAGAGGTCCCACACACAAGAGGTAGCTCACAATCAAATCTAACTCCAGCTCCAGGAAATGTGACACTTTCTTCCATTCTGAGGGTTTATGTACGCAGATGACATACTCTCACACTACAAATACATACTCAAAAATAAAATAATAAATATTTGAAAAAGAATACACAAATGTTATATGTGGTGCATTCATTTATACATATATATGTATAAACTTGAATCAATTCATATACTTATAAATGTGTGTCAAGTGTGATAAAATCTAAAACTTTAAAAAGGAAACAAAGAGAAGATAACAAAGAGGGTATAAGAAGGTTATTTTTTTCTAGTTTCAACTCTCATAGCTTTCCTTGTTTGTTTTCCAGTGATGTGTATGTGAATTCAACTATGTAATGAAGTAACAATAACAATTTTTATATTTCAAAAGAATCTAACTAGTGTTATTCCTTTGAGCCAGTGACTATGTGAGTTAGATTTTCTTTTATGTCCCACTGGCCATTAGAGTAGTATGAAACATACATAACTAATCTATGAATATATTATTCACATCAACCGCCTCAGAAAGGATATATATATTTTAAAACTGTGCTGTGTAGAGAAGTTTTGGAATCTGAATTTTCCTTTTTTATTCTTCTGTTTAAAAAGGATATCAAATCATTCTACTAGAGTGTTATTTAATATGTAATATTTCTTTATATAAATTAAAGTGTTGGGAAAAAAGAAAACGTATCTATTAGATATTCCTTCAAACCTGGACTCCCTTTGTCACTCACGAGAAATAAGATAATGTAAAGATCTTCCTGATTCCTGTAGGTGCTGTAGGAGGCACAGACTCAGGACTCCTGGGTATGCCACATACAGGGGCTATCGTGGCTTCTGCTGAAGCCACATTCTCAGTTAATGGTAATTTTAGTTCAGTTTTCTAACCTAACTTTGTAATCATACTTGGATCCTCTTTTGCACACTGCAGGCTTAGTCTGTGGTTACTAATAAACACACTGAATGAATGACATGGATCTGACTCACAGAGTGCGTGAACTCAGGAACATCAGAGAACATTGTCAAAACACAGGCTTCAACTCTTTTTGTCCGATTTTCTTTTGATGACAGGTCAAAAATAATGACACAGAGATTTATTATTAACTATGAAAGCTTCATCTTAGCTTTGGTTTGTATTTAAGTAGTTCTTGGAACTTGAATTAACTCAGTTTTATTAATCTATATTCTGTCACATACCATATATCCTGGCTTTCTTTTTTCATGTCTCAATGTATACCTCATGTGCATAGCTATATCTCCTCTTTGTATTGTTTCAGAAGTAATTTGTAATCTCCATCAAGGCAAAATTTTCTTTTTTTCATCAAACATTTTTTTCTAAAATATCTGTGTCTGACTTAGCCAATAAAATATCATCCATGTAATGATAAATTATAGATAGAGGCAACTGTTTATGAATTAGTTCTAATGGCTGTTGTACAAAATATTTACATAAGGTGGGGCTGTTTAACCTTTTTTTGTGGGAAAACTTTCAAATGGTACCTGGGAATTATTATAAGTAGGCACCATGAAGGGAATTTTTTCTCTGTCCTGTTCTTGTAAAGGTGCAGTAAAAATGCAGTTTTGTAAATCAATCACTATAATAGACCATACCTTAGGTAATAAAGAAGACAAAGTAATTCTAGTCAGTACAGAGTCTATTGGCTGAATATTCTTATTATGGCTCTTAGATCTGTTAACATTCTCTATTTTCCAGATTTCTTTTTAATGACAAATATAGGAGAATTCCAAGGACTGTTAAGCATTTAGATGCTCCTGAACCAGCTTTTCTATTGCTTATAAATTCTCTGATGTCAAAAGCCACTGTTTTACTCACACAGATTTCTCAGTTAACCATTTTAAAGGTAGGGCTGTTGGTACCTTTGAAAGACCAACATCTGTTGTGCCTTGCTGCTTATGTACAACTTGAATGGTCTGTGACTGTTCTTGATAATACCTGTTAATATTTCTCTCAGAAGCATTTTTTATTTTATGGTTTGTTTTTAAGGTTGGAAGAATGTTAATTTGTGTTTTCCATTGCTTCATCAAATCAGATCTCCATAAATTCATTGCTATGTTAGCCACAATAGTTTCAATTTTTCTGTCTGTACTCTGGCCCTATAAGCCCAACCCATTTTGCATTTTGTTTTACCAGAGATAAAGTTCCAATCCTTAGAAGCTGAACATTTACCTCCTAAAGAAGTCAATTTGGATGTGAAGATCTTGATGTAATTATTGTTACATCTGCTCCTATGTCTACCAAACCCTCAATTTCAGTGCTATGTATTTGTTTTTTAACTTTGGTCTCTCATCATTTATAGAAGTTTGTCAGAATACTTGTCTTCTGGTCTCTCCTAAACTTTTTGCTGAATCTATTGAAGCTGTTCTGTCTTTAATCATATCCAGAGCAGTATGGCTTTTAATAACAGGTCTTAAGTTTTTTAATTGCTCTGTGGATGAATTTCTCCAATGTCGACAGAGAATGATTGAACCAGATTTGGTATTGGAGCCTGTGGGAATCCTCTGAGGGCTTTTCCCAATGGCAACTGGTTGCCTTGCCAGTCCCTTGTTGATCTGCATCCAATAGTTCAATATCAGCTATTGCCATACCTTCTGCACACTCCAGAAGGTTAGGGTCTTCTGTTTGGATTATCTCTAGAAAAAAAATTAGTATTTGTAGGAACACCTTGTCTACAATCCCTTTACAATAACCTTGTTTAAACCAACTGAAACATCTGCCATTTTGATTTTTCTTGAAATTTTTAGAAATTACTTTTCCTATTGAAGCATCATAAGTATGAGATCTAGTATCAGTTGTATTTCAGATCCATACATCTATGGGCTCTGATCTTGCCTTTAAAGGCCTGATCATCCTTTTGCATTCTGAGTTAGCATTTTCAAAAGCCAAAAATTTAATTAATATTTGTCTAACTTCTAAAGTCAATCTTTGTAAAATAATTAGTGAAGGCTTCTTTTGGGCCTTGTATAATTTTAGTAAATGACTCAGTCCTTTTTTTCTGATTTTTCACCCCTGTCCCCAGCATTCAAAGCTGCTATACAGCATAGAACCAAGGTGTGATCATCAAATGTAGACTGCTTTGCAAATCAGCATATTGGACCTCACCAAGGAGCTGGTTTGGGAAAATTTCAATACCTCTAGCTTCACTTCATTGTTCTATGACCCTAACTTCCTCTCTCCACTGTGTTTTCCATTGTAACTGAGGACTTGCTTTCAACATTGCTATTGTTAAATCTATTCAGTCTTGGGGAATGACTTTGTTTTGAGTTGCCCATGAATTTAACATATGTGTCACAAGGGATTTTAAGAGCCAAGGATCAGGAAGCCTGCTGTGATGTTATGTCTCTTAGAAATGACAGGGAAGATCCACCCAGGACCTCAACAATATGGATTCTTAAACAAGGACTTTATGAATAGACCTGCTAATATGAAAGAGAGGACTATCATGGGGTCCCACATGGAAACAAAGAACTACAGATGACTAAAGAATGCTGATAGTGACAGCAATAGTCTCCAAGAATGATCCCCTAATTGGCTATCCAATACCAATTGGTCATCCTTGAAATCATACACACAAGTAACACTAAATAGACTAAGCAAGTTGTATTTTATGTATATGTCATGCATATATGTATATAGTCACACACACACACACACACACACACACACACACACACACACGAAATAAAGAAAAATAGACCATGAGAGGGTAGAGTTATGGGAGAGATTGGAGGGAGGAAAGGGAAAAGGAAAAATGACATAATTATGTTTCAATTTTAAAAAATATGTATAATTCAAAAGGAAAAAGATTCCCTCTTCCAAGCTATGTCTAGGTTTGTATCAAATTGACATAAATCTACCAGCACACTCATAAATTAAACTTCTCAGATCGACTAAGAAATGGTCACCCTGCACATTTTGTATCCTTGTCTCCAAAAGGATAATCTAAGATTTTCAAAGCAAGTATAAGCTGTGTGCAGGCAGTGAACTCAGAAATTGCTTCTCCTGCTGATTTAGCTAGAAGACTTCTCTTCTCCCAATTAAGTGAGTGAAACAGGACAGATAACTGTAAATCCACTCACCAAGCCTGCTGCTTACAACACTTTTAAAGGAAAGTAATTGTGGCAGTAAATCACCATTATATATTTGTTTAATGATTAAATACAGTCCAAAACATTTGCAGTAATTGTTTTCATTAGCACAAGTGGCCTTAGTTATCCCAAGCTGAGCAAAAAGACCCCAGGCCATTATAGAAAGACTTTTGCCACAGTAATGAAAGAGTAATTTAGGCGATCTGATGTCCTGTTCTATCCTCCAAGAACACTGGGAACACACACAGTACACAGACAAGCATGCAAGCAGAATACTGATTCACATAAAATATGATAAATAAATCTAAAAAAATATAAAGGAAAGAGGGCATTGGATCCCCTTGAACTGGAGTTGAGGACAGTTGTGAGCTACCATGTGAGTGCTGAGGACCATCCTGGATCCTCTGCAAGAGCAGCTGGTGCTCCTATCTACTAAGCCACCTTTTCAGTTCCGGGAAAATATTTAACTCACAGCTTCAGAGATCTTAGTGCAGCATCAGCTGCTTCCCATGCATTGGTCCTGAGGGAGTGAATATCATGGCTGGGAGAGCCTGCAGAAGAGACTGCTTGCTTGAGGTGTTTAGAGAGCAGAGAGGAGATAGGAAAGTGCTAGGGAGAAAACAACTTTGAAAGCCTAATTGCCTACTTCCTGCAACAAACACCAACCCCTGAAATTTCACCACCTTCTAAATAGCTGAAGACTAAGCATTTATGGGAGCTTTCAGGAGACACTGAAGATTCAAGCCAAAACAAATATTAAAAAAAAAAAAACAACACCTTCTGGCCTCCATAGGTACCTGCATATATACATGCACACCACACACACACATCACACATACAGGCATGCACACACACACACTTAATGTTTTTTTTTAAATAAAATCTGTAAATCTCTGAATTTCTGGTATATATTTCTTCTTAATCACAGTGCTTTACAGAATGAATAGCTTAATTGTAAACAGTACATAAAATGTTACTTATGCTTAATTCACTAATTTCAAGCTTAAGTTATCTCAGTTTTTCAAATATTGCCTGATAATATCCTAAATTGTTCTCATTAGGCAGAATAGTACATCTCATACTTCTCAAATCTAAAAAGGAAAGAGAGTCAAAGCCTTTAAGTTATTAAAGTGTTCTCATGTTTTAAAATCAATACAAAGCAAGTAGACTGATGATTATATTTTTGCCTGGATAAAAGACAGTTAAAATTTATGAAAGAATTAGTAGCATGTGAGATTCATTTGGTGATTGCCTTACATTAAAATTATTTGAAATAGATTATTTCTTCATAAAACTCTCTCTCCAAAGGCTTTCCTCATAATTAATCTCTAATGAAAAAGGATTATCCAGATAAATTACTTCAAATTAAAGCAGGTTATGGTATTTATTAAAACTATGCAAATTTCATTTATTTTTCTTGAAATATTAATTAATCCCTAGGTGTCATGTGGAATTGACTTACAGTCTTCAGAGGCTCACTGGAGCAGAGATCACCCACCACCCACCGTAAAATAAACTATACAGCCTAATAGCTTACTTAGTGACTGATGAACAACAGTCACTCCATACTCAGACATGTGGAGATGCATACAGGACAATCCCTCTGGCCCTGCACTTTATAACTTCTCAGGGTTTATTTATCTATCTATCTATCTATTTATGTTTTTATTTATTTATTTATTTATTTATTTATTGTTTTCTGTAACACTATTTTCTGTTTTAATTTAAATCACTACCTGGAACAATGACTTTAAGAGTTATGGGGAGAGTTTCAGAATAAAACATGGTAGAAGCTTTGGACACACTGTTAAGTGCAATTTCTTAGTTTTGTTTTCTTTCATTTTATGTGTGCAAGTATTTTGCCTCCTGTATGTCTGTGCATCACATACATGCTTGGTGGCCACAGAGATCAGAAGAGATCATCAGATCATCTGGACAGAAGTTAAAGACAGTTTTAAGTCACCACATGAGTGCTGTGATTAGAACCTGAATCCTCTACAAAGGCAAGCGATACTCTTGACCACTGAACCATCTCTCCATCCCCTGATGAGTCTATTCTTAAGGATGCCTGGTGTTTCTGGTGCATAGGTCTTGTGCTTAACTTTCTCCAAATAAGAAGCCTCTAACTTGTCTAGTGAACTGAAGTGGAAGGTCAGCTGTCTGTCTGTCCCAAAGAAACAGGATCTGTGGTTAGGACTATTCAGACTTGCCCTTCTCTTTCCTTTCAACCTCACCTCCAAATGAGCTGATGTCATGATGTCTCAACTCCTGAAGTGTCTACAAAATTGTTCTTTACAACTCACTCTCCTGCAGGCACCCGTTGTACTACAAAGTATCCTTCTCCTCTTCAGATTCCAAAATCTTCCCTCTGCTTTCTCTTCATTCTCCCCCTATTTCATAGGTTTTATGCTATTGCATTTCTTCCTTTCTCTCATATAACAGGTTTGTAAAGCAATCATGAGAAGGTGAACAATTTAATTTGCCAACTTTACTTAGATTCTGGCCAGTAACTTGTTCTTTTCACATGACAAGGTTCTTTTCTTCATTGAAAAGTCCAGTTGCTTATCATTCTAAATGTTAATTGTGTGGATAGTCATGGAATTAGAGAGTAGTTCATTTAAACTGAGTATGACACTGTGAGAATTAATATAACTTTGAAAAAATGTGTGTGTGTGAAGTATGTTTGTGTATACATGGAGTGTGTGTGTGTGTGTGTGTGTGTGTGTTTGTGTGTGTGTAGGAGCCTGCATGCATGCTGATAGGCTATGACAATTTATTTGTTATGGGGAAAAGTTAACATAAAGTTAATACTTAGAGAGTTAATATTGCTTGCATTCAAGCTGAAACAAAAAGTACAGGTAATTTTAAAATATTGATTATTTCAGTTAAGCAGGAAATGAAGAGTAGGCATGCATCACAGTCATTTTCTGTGTTTTAATGGATTTAGGAAAGACCTTGGGATCAGGAAATTTGTTTTACCACATATTTTCAGGTTAAGAACTGGTTTGCATGCTAATGATTTATAGGGCTGTGAAATATAATTACACAAGCTAAATGTTTTCCTTAATTTGGAGAGAAATTATTTATTCAATAGAAGTATTAGGTAAGAAAAGCACCATGACCTTTCAGAGCTCAGAGCACATCAGTGCCTTCATTTTTATCTTCAGTTTTCTCCAGATCTTGATTTATTTTGTTTAATACATTAGCACAATATGAGACCAGATCACCACTGATTACTTCAATCTATTTCAGTATTTTTCTTCTTGCCTCCCCAATCTTCCTACAAGATGTTGTTCATCATTCCCTGGCTCATTTCTGTACAGCTTCCTTACACAAATATTTACTAGTCTAGTTTCGTTCTTTTTCTTGATTTTGTGCTTTAATCATTGACAATCACACTGTAAGCACTCCTTTGAAATTTTTGGATTTTCCATTCCACATTATGTTACTGAGACTCATCCTAAACATAAGTTGCCCTAGTTCAAAATACTTCATTTGTGGTCGTGATGGTTGATCTTAGTTGTCAAGTGGACTGGGTTTGGAATCAACTAAGAGATTTTTGTTATGGGAAGACCCACTCTACATGTAACAGCTCTGTCTGGAGGCAGCCAGTTAAAAGCAGGGTCCAAGACAAAGGGTTGAGTATCCCCTGCTTTCCTTTACATCACCTTCCCATCACGCTGCCAAGTTCATCTACCCTGTTCATGTCTTGCTAAGAGTTCAGCCACCCTGTTGCAGCCACTGCTGCTGCCATCCTCTGCTGATTTTAGAACTCAGCTTCTTCAACTTTCAAAGGAGGACCAAAGACAAATGACTATCCAGGAATCCTCCAGGTCACCAACAAATGGACAGGGGTCACGGGGAGACTACTGAGGACTCTAGCCTCCTGGCTGAGTAGCTACCAAGTTCTCCACCTCTCCAGTGTGAGAGCCGCTGTGATACCACCCAGACTGCATCAGTGAACCAATCTAATAACCCTCTTTCAAGGTGTCCATCCTGCCAGTTTTGTTTCTCTAGAAAACCTCAACTAGGACAGTAGCTGTAGCATAGCTCCTTTTCTCTACTCTTCTGTCCACTGCATTTGTATTCTAACTTTTCTGACACCATATTTCTCTAATCCTGTTTCCCTGTTTGAGAATCTATAACTCTGCATCTCAGCTCCAAATGAAAGACTCCCCACTCTTCACTGTGAACAGAGGTGCAAACTTCTTTAATCAGCGGCTCCATCTTGAACTCAGTAGTTCAGACTAACCTGGGATCATTGTGAGACTTGAACCCAAAATAAAAATTTAGTCCTTAGCAGTAAAGAAGTCTGCATCAAAGCAGATCATTCATTCTGAGACTTTAGACTTCATCCATTTTACCTAACTTTCACACTCAGTATCCCCTCTGCTCCAGATGCTCACAGGGCCAGGAGCCAGGCAACTACAGACTCTACATCTCATACAACCCTAACTGCCCAGGAAGTTTTCCAGTGAATCTTGCACTGTTCACTCTACTCAGACCTGACTTCTAGCAGAAAGCCTACTACATACTCTGGCTTCAAAGTTCTCTGTCCTGTATCTCCCACTGTGGCCCTTTTGCCATGAGACCCACCCATACTGAGGATGCATTTGAGAAGTCTAGACTTCCTTAGAGAAAACAGGGCTTTCCAGGCAGAGCCCAAGCATGGAAGGTGCTGACTTTGTTACCAAGTCAAGTGCAAAAGGGTCAGTGGGAAATTATATTAAGGCTTTACCTTGTGGAGTAGTATGTTTCTTTTAAGTATTTGGTTGGTTTTTATGTTACAGAAATTTATCTTTACAAACCATGGTTCTTTTTACTTCTCTGGTTCCCAAAGTCAAATTCACAACTTTATTTCAGGACAGAGATGGGCAAACTTTTTCTGTAAAGAATTAGATAATAAAGCAGTGGTGGTGCATGCCTTTAATCCGAGAACTTGGGAAGCAGAGACAGGTGGAGCCTGATCTACAGAGTGAGTCCCAGGATAACCAGAGTGACACAGAAAAACTCTCCTTAAATGGCTGAAAGAAATTTAAGAAATTACTCAACATCCCTAGTCACCAGGGAAATGCTAATCAAAACGACTCTAAGATACCATTTTACATCTATCAGAATACCCATGATCAAAAACACTGATGGCAGATTACGTTGGAGAAGATGTGGAGCAAGGGAGAATGCTTCTCCACTGTTGGTGGGAGTGCAAACTTGTACAGCCAGTTTGGAAATCAGTATGGTGACTTCTCAGAAAATTGAGAATCAATCTACCTCAAGACCCAAATGTTACCACTCTTGGGCAACACCCAAGGGATGCTCAATCATCCCACCAGGACACTTGCTCAGCTATGTTCATAGCAGCATTTTTTGTAAAACCCAGAATCTGGAAGCAACCTAGATATCCGTCAGCTGAAGAATGGATAAATAAAACGTGGTACATATACACAATGGAGTACTATTCATTAGTAAAAAACAATGACATTATGAAATTTGCAGGCAAATGGATGGAACTAGAAAATATCATCCTGAGTGAGGTAACCCTGACTCAGAAAGACAAACATGGTATGTACTCACTCATAAGTGGATACTAGATGTAAAACAAAGGATAACTAGACTACAACTCTCAGCTCCAGAGAAGCCAGTTATCAAGGAGGACACTAAGAGGGATTCATGGATTTCCCTTGTAAGGGGAAATAGATGAGATCACTTGAGTGAACATGGGACAAGAGGGGGTAATAGAGAGTAGGGGATGGGGGATGAGAACATAAGGAAATTGGATGGTTAAGCTGGAACAGGAATGGAGTGGCAGAGTAATGAAGGAGATATCTTGATAGAGGGAGACATCATGGGGATAGGGAGAAACCTGGTGCTAAGGAAGTTCCAGTAATCCACAAGGATGACCCCAACTTAGACTACTAGCAATAGCAGAGAGGGGCATGAGCTGGCCTATCCTGGTGATCAGATTGGTGAATACCCTAGCTGTCATCATAGACCCTTCATCCAGCAACTGATGGAAGCAGATGTAAAGATTCACAGCCAAGCACCAGGCCAAGCTCCAGGAATCCAGTAGAAGAGAGGGAAGAGGGATTCTATGAGCAAGGAGCATCAAGATCATGATGGGGAAACCTGTAGAGACAACCAAATGAATCTAGTGGGAACTCATGAACTTTAGACCAACAGCTGTGTAGCCTGTATGGGACTGGACTAGGCCTCTGCACATGGGAAACATTTGTGTAGCTTGATCTGTCTGAAGAGCCCCTGGCAGTGAGATCAAGATCTATCCCTGGTGCATGAGCTAGCTTTTTGGAGCCCACTACCTATGGTGGGACACCTTGCACAGCCCTGATGCAGGGGGGAGGGGCTTGGTCCTGCCTCAACTGAATGTACCAGGCTTTGCTGATTCCCCATGGGAGGCTTTACCTTTTCAGAGGAGGAGATGGGGGTGTGTTAGAGGGGGGAGGCTTGGGGGAGCAGGAGGAGAGATGAGAGAGACATCTGTGGTTGGTATGTAAAATGAATAAAAATTTTTTAATAGAGAAAAAAATAAAACCCTGAGTCAGAAATCAGGGTGAAAGCTGAAAGATTAGAGAAGCAGAACAGCCAGCCACTAGGAAGACTTCTTACATCTAGAAATCCTCAGACTGAAAGGGGCTGAGCTCCTGTCTCCACCATGCCTTATCATTTCCTCTCTCTGCCCACCATATCACTTCCTGTCTGTGGTCTATACAGACCTCCAGACCTGCATGGTTAGCTAATGGTTAGCTCTACCCTCTGATCTTCAGGCAAGATTTATTTGTTAGAGCAAGAACAAAATATCACCACACACAGGGCAGTTTACAACAGTTTGTAATTCCAGTTCTAAGGCATCTGATGCCCTCTCCTAGCCTCCAAGGGCACTGCATTCTTGATGGGCACTTAAATACATGTAGGTAAAAAACTCGTACACATAAAATAAAGAAGTCTAATTTATTAAAATTGTCTCTGGCTTAGTGTGTACAGTCAAAGACTGGTGGTATGACCACTCATTCTTGTCTTGTTAATTCTATACTGACATAGGATTGGTTTGCTTTACTTTGTTTTTAATTGCAGACAACTATTTATCTTGGATTATGGCACACTTTCAGAGACAGTTGAGTCAGGGAGATGTAGACAAATGCAAAGTGTTTGAGGCTGTTTTCACACCTGACTCCCCACTCTTCACTTTCATCACTGACTAGTAAATGTCTCTAGAGAGAGTCTAGTTCACTCAACAGGTCATATGGGAAGGTAAGAACATGGGTGCCTAAAGGGTTCAGGAAAGCTGCTGAGATTCTCAGGGCTTTGGGCCTATTCTTCTGTTTTATCTCAAGCTGTTCACTTTAGAAATGCTTGTGATCTGTCCTGAAAATGTCCTGCTCTTTTCCTTTGGCTTTCCGGTCTCACCTGCCTTTCTCTATAGAGCATGCTGTCTAGGAAGGACCTATATCTGTGTTTTCCCAGTTCTGAAACGGCTCTGGTTGTTTCTGAATTTCTCTCAATTGTCTCCAAAGCAGCCACTCTAGTCCCCAACCCTATGCTCCTGTCTCTACTCTAACCTTGTCACCTCAGGTAGATTTCACATGCCTACTAACCATACACACTCTTTATTCCAAGTTTGAATTGGTTGGTTTCTTCTCCCTGAAGCAGAGAGGGTATTGTTTCACGACCACTGGTATAAATCTTTTCTTGTATGTAAATGAGTTCTGTAGAACTTAAGAAAGAAAAATGCAAGCAGTCAAGCTTGCAGCCACCTTCCCAGAGGGACTAATAAACTGTAAGCATTTCTCAACAGCTCTCTCTTTCATATTTGTATGCAAACACCAACTGGGTAAGTGGGAGACCTGGTTGCAGGAGGCACTGGGCATCTTTGCTGCTGGGAGGCTGAGGTCATGACACACAGTCTTCCATGCATTATCATCAGGTCCTACATTCAAAGAACCCACAACTCTGCAGAAGTACAGTGAGTGTCTGCAGGGTAATAGGAAAGGCACAGGGTACCAATGTGGATTCAGGTCATGGGTGATTGTGAAGAATACTTAAATTCTGCCTTTAGTTCTGTTGTCTAAATAAACTCAGCAGTTACCAGAAAAATGTTCATGATTTTAAGGAATACAGGAACAAGTGAGATGTTAAAATGACTCCATCATAGTGAAAAACAGATTGTAGTCTTGCATATCCTAAAGTATTTGATCCTGAGATTGGATTATTTAATGATTAAAAACTAAAGATGCCCCACATCTAGAATATAAACAAAGTGATATCTATAGCATAGGAAATAAATTACCATGTCAAGTTTGTGTTGTGTTTTTTTCTTGTATGGATTTCAGAAATTAAGGTGAACTCACTTGATAGTTTATTAAAAGAGCAAAAACTGCCAAGAAGGGTGCCAAAGATGAGCCTGCAGCCTGTATTTTAAAAAAGTAAGAGTAGGAACTGACCTGCTGTTATGGGGTCTTCTGAGATGTAAACAGCCTGTGTGCAATGGATTCATTAGGTGTCATGCCTGAGGGATAAAAGGGCGGAGCCACAGGGAGCAGTCACTGTGTATTTGGTTCATGGAGAAGAGAAAAAAAAGTATTTTATTGGAGCATCTTGCACTGCAATGCAGTTAGAGATGTCATCAAGGACATCACACATCATCTAGAACCAGTCTTTGGTGGTCCTTGCTGGGCTCAGGCAAAGCTGTGCCAGATTACTGGAAGGGAGATCTTGGCATGAACTGATGTTGGATTCACAGCTCACCCTCTGGGGCCCTGAATCAGTTACACACCCCTGCTGTCAGTTGGCTCAGTTTCCTGGCTGCTCTTATCTAAAGTAAGGAAGTAAAGGAAGCACACTCCATTACCTGTAGCTAAGGTTGCAGCTTATCTGTCTTTTTTTGCAAAGTCCATAATCTTAGACCTTGATGTTATCTGTCTGAATAATTATCATGGAAAATTTGTCCATAGTCTAAACAGCTGTTTTCAACTATTCCAAACTGTCAGGCTTTAAGAAAGAGAGAAGAATGTGAATGCTCAGGGCCACAGAAATTCTGTCTTTAAAAAGGGATGTTCGTACTACCCTAGCTTTACAGTACAGAAGTTTGGAGGATTCTGGCACATGCCATTCATTAGGCATTGTTTTTGTGATTTTGTTTGTTTTGTTTCTAAAACTGACTTCTTTGACTTATAGTTTTACTAAATTTTACTAATGATAAATGTAATTACTGTGAGGTACTCACTGGCCAAAGAGCCTGACTATTAGAATCTCAGGTCCAGAAACTGGCATTATTTCCTTATTTCTCAGTCCAGGTTGACATTTTTCTGCTAGTGTCTTCTTCTACCAGGCAGATTTCTCCTAGGTTTTGAATTCCGTATACTTCACAGCAGTGTCTCCCCTTGTTCACCTTACTCCTTCTGCAACTGTGCATACTGTGGATGGAACCTCTCACAGTAGTCTCTGAGAACCTAGCATGTATCCTAGAAATCCTGGAAATAACTTTTCAAGTAAAGCCATTTTCACTTCTGAAGCCCACCTTTCAAGTTCCATGCTTACATATATCAGAATCAATCCCTTCTTAAGTATATGCCAGTAGATGCTGTTTCTAAGACACCCATTTGAGATTTCAAGCTTAACCATTACTTTTGGGGATTCTTGGATTTTCTCAGTCAAGCCAGAGGAAACATAATGCTGCATGGGGAGGTGGATTCATCATCTCTTTCTGCTTTTCCAAAGAACTAATTATAAGTTGGAAACTACTTTTTCTTGAAAGTTTATAAAAATTCGTCTCTAAATTTGTCACTGGAAGATGTGTCATAGTATATTTAAACTGGAATTCAGTAGAGAAAAGAGAAGTAACAAATCTTAAGCAAGGCTGTGAGATTCGGGCATGTTGGGACACACACACACACACACATTTTCACACCTAGGGAGACTGAGGAACAAAGATCATGAGTATGGAGACATTTCAGACTAAAACAATAATAGAATAATAAAAGAAAGAGATAAAATGAAAATATTAAATCAGTCAGTCAATTAGGCAGCAAACAGATTATTGAGTGGCTCTTCTCAGATTAGAACATCACCAATTCCGATCCCCAAAAGCCCCCTATGTGAGTCATTAGGTTCTGTATCAATCACCACCCACTGGTTTCCTTTTGCACTATCTGCACACTGTGAGCCAAATGAATCCCTCTTCCTTTTCCGCAGCTTTGGTCTTGCGTTTTATGACAACCGTGAGAAAAACAAGTAACACACTTACTTTCCTTTAACCAAGCAACTCCTATGTGAAGCTGATATCAAACAAGAGTCTCAGACACCTTCCACTGGGAAGTACTGGAAGTCATGTGGTCAGAGGTGGGCAATAAGTGAGGCAATAAATCCTACTGAGTCATGAAACACATGACCGGTGGTTCTTGGCAGCATTTGAGGACACTGTCATCCATATTTTCTAGTGTTTAGAAGAGGCATGTCATTAGGTTAAAATGGTTGTATTTATGCTAGAGGCCACTTTTGAACAAACGTACATTGACTGAATTCAAAAGGCAGCACTGTTGTGTCAACACACCTCACGGGACACTTAAAACCTAGTGTTCTGAGAGGTCCAAGTACAACTACTGGAGAGTGGTGTTTGATTTGGAAAGAAAATGTTGATATTTTAAAAATTATATAGCTCTTATTAGGAATTAGTTGATAGCTTTGGATTCTCATGATAATCTGACTATGGAAAGAAAGATGAGGAGAATGTAATTTACAATTAGAACCTGTCTGAACCTTAATTTCCAAAATAGTCAATTTGTTCAACAAATGTACAGATTACATTGACATCTATATAGGATGATAGTGGATCTGTTTTCTAAAACAGAAGTTTTACTCACTATGAAAGTATGATTTCTGTGTAATAAGTTCCTGTAGATGTAACCAACCGTCTTATAAATAAGAAACACAGAACCAATGCAAAGAAGAAAGCCAAGAGGTCAGAGCTAAGAGCTAAAACCTTACCCTTCCTCCTGCAGTGGTCCTACCTCTCCGAAGGAGACGCTACTTCCTGTTTAAAGTCTTTATATAGTCTCTGTTCTGCCTTCTCATTGGTTGTAAACCCAACCACAGGACTGCCTCATCACGGCCTGTCTGTATAGACCTCCAGGTGTTCTGTGGTTAGTATTGAGATTAAAGGCATGTGTATCCAATGCTGGCTGTATTCCTGAACATACAGAGACTTACCTAGCTTTGTCTACCAAGTGCTGTGATCACAAGCGTACACCACCACTGCCCTGCTTTCCTATGGCTTGCTAATAGCTCTGACCCCCAGGCAACTTTATTTATTAACATACAATTAACATTTTGGTACAAAAGAAAAATATCACCATATTTCCCCCTTTTTATTTTAATAAAAAGAAAAAAGGAAAACACTTATAACTAACATAAGAAAAACTATATACAGAAGTACAATAACTATATACAATATATACAAGTAATAAATACCTAAACAATGTCTAGTCTATTTGTATTTAACAAATTCAAAGAAAATAATTCTATTATCTATCCTATAGTATCTAATTCACTTTCTATCCTAATTAATCTTCAACTATAGCTAAATAATCTTCAACTCCTTCAGAGACCCAAGAAGGAAATAATATTAGCTAACAAAAATAAAAACAGGAAGTACATGCAAGCAACTTCCAAAAAATTGTGAGTTGACAGAAACAGCCAGCCGCCTGGACAGTCACCTGAGGTTTCTCCGCAGTGTTGGGGCATCATCTTCAGCCTATAGGCTTAGCGTATCTGACAGACTCATTTGTGAAGTAGGACGTACACAAGGTCAACAGTTCAACCTCACCTTGGGTGAGAGCAGTCCATGTACCAGAAATACCTGAATTCCATTAGTGTCATGTCATGATTCAGGATTTTAAATTCTGGAAATTGTTGATGGTTTTTTAATTCAGCTGTCCATTCTTCTTGACCGTGTATGTGTGGCTTCATCTCAGCATCCCGTACTTCTCCACATCCCTCTATTAAATGCCAGTCTGCTATTGAGAGGCGTGGGCTTACTCTTCAAGAATAACTGTTTCAGCTGCTGGTCCGTTGCACATCAGAAGCCATCGGCCCACTGCCTGTTCAGCTGCCTTCAAAGAAAAAGGCACTGTACCTTTTCCAGATTGCGAAGGCCACTTCAGGGGTGGTGCCATATTGTCCTGGCCTCAGAAGATGCCTTTTGATAAAGCCGTAACCATGCTTGTTTTGGCAAGAATCGGTAGTCCTTTGTTTCATTTCTGTCTGTCCATTTTGTCCGGTTGTCAGCAGTTGATTCGAAGATACTTTATTGTCCAATGGCTAACTTTTGCCACCATGAAAGTTAACTCCATATGCAGTTTCTTCAATGCCCATATTCTCTCTGAAGTAGATTGGTACTGCCAGGAGCCGACATGTCTCATAGTCATAACAAAAAAGAAAAATTTTCTAAGTTATTAAAACATTTTAAATGCCATATTCTGTAGATCTCTGAAGGGTTTGAAGATGACCTCTCTATCTAAAATATATCTGCTCAATTTTGAAAATATACCTAATATGACTACAAGTTCTATTGTAATGTCTAACTACTAACTTTCATTTCTTTATATCCTAATAGTTGGTAATAATAACATTCAAGAATCAGCAATTTGCATTATTTTGATAAATGAACGGTATAAGTACAATTAGAAATATACATACAGCATTTTCTAACAATATCAATTTCAATATATATAATTTGTATACAAAACAATCCAATCCAATGTAAAGTATTTAAAACTAATAATTTTCTTTCTCTCTCTCTCTCTCTTTTTTTTTAACAAGAACCTTAAATCTAATCTCCTTTGCTTAGCTCTTTTCCTAACCCTTGACAACAATTTGTAACCAACCCCTCTAAACAATGAAAATTATCCCAGACCCAAAACCCATTAAAAGACCAAAAAACCACCCGTCCCACACCACCTCTTTGGGAATGTGGGCGTCGTATTCTTAAAATTGCTTCCTGCTGGGTATGGGCGAAGGTATCTTTGTTCTGAAAAGAAAAATTTTAGGTTAATTGTCAAATTCTAGGAAAGGTAACTATATCCTTCGTTATCCAGTTTGTGTATAATGCCAAAGTTCAGGTTTTATCTCAAATCCTTAATCAAGTAGTCTTTGAGACTGGATCATTTCAGCTAGCTTTCTCAAAATTGCTCTGAGCATTTTGTAGTTCAAAGCTGATCTGTAGATGATGTTTGCCAGCTTAGTGATGTTATTATTGTCCACGTGGAATTGTTGTTGTTGTGGGGCCCCATCTTCTTCCTGGAGACTTCAGTTGATGTTAGGCCTGGCCGTGAATTCCTGCAGAAAACTGATAAGAGACTCGAACACAAAGACATATATG
>CABHPH010118062.1:0-11886 GCA_902168325.1 Peromyscus nudipes
TTTTTTTTTATTTACATCACAGGTCGTTGCTAAAATAAAACTCCTCTCTGTGACCAGGCTGTATGCATGAAGTCTACAGAACTCTAAGGCAGGTAGTCCCAATTTTTCAGCAATGAGGAACAAAGAAGGAAATAGTAGCATGGAGATCAGTGATTAGGGAGAATAAAAAGTTCTGTAGAAAAGGAAGATACTTACTATCTAAATATTTTATATATAGTTAATGTCCGTTGTTTGTTTTTGCTCTTGAGGGGGGGTCCGCCACCCAGCTCCCAAATAAATCACACACAAAGGCTTATACTTAATTATAAATATTCAAACTTAGCTTGGCTTGTTTCTTGCCAGCTTTTCTTAAATTAGCCCACCTGTCTTTTGCCTCTGGGCTTTTACCTTTCTCTATTTTTGTATACCTTTCTTTCTTACTCCATTGCTGGTTGTGTAGCTGGGTGGCTGGTCCCTGATGTTCTCCTTCTCTCCCTCCTAGATCTCTCCCAGATTTCTCCTTCTATTTATTCTCTCTGCCTGTCAGCCCCGTCTATCCTTTTTCCTGCCTCGCTATTGGCCATTCAGATCTTTATTAGACCATCAGGTGTTTTAGACAGGCACAGTAACACAGCTTCACAGAGTTAAACAAATGCAACAGAAACGGAAGTAACACACCTTAAAATTATATTCTACAACAAATGACTTATCCTTTAAATGTTTGATCTCATTTGTCTTCCCACTCACTTTACTACAGGCACGATCTAACACACACACACACACACACACACACCCACACACACACACACACGTTCATTAAGCCCATTTGTCTTCTGGAGTTGTTATCATTTATTTAATACTCTACTGTCTGATTTTAAAGTTACATTAATCATATCTACATGGTTGAGACAGAGGTGCTCAGCATTCTCATTCAAATGAGCTTGGTATTTCTCAATGAAGTATAAAAGTGGGATGATAATCTTTTGTTTGTTTATTCATTTTTGAGGCATGGCCTTACTGTACAGCTTAGGCTTGTATGGAGCCTGGAACTCACAATCTTCCTTCCCTACCTCTTAACTGCTGAATGATAGGTGTGCATCACTACACCCAGCAGAATGACCTTTTCAAAACAAAAATCTTGTCTTGCATTTTCATTGGCCTTTTTGCTTGTAAGGCATTTTAGAGTATGAAAACCAAAACTGGCCTCTCACTGTGACTTCTGAACTGTCTGTAGCCCTGCGGGCTGTGCTGGAGCCAGTCTCTGGCTTTCCTAGCTTTCTCTATTCCAGACAGGTCAGCTCTGGGGCAAGTCTCTCAAGTCAAGCTATACCTAACTCATGCCCTCCACCAATACTATGCCCCTTTTGTGCCTGAAAATCTCCCTTCAAACACACATTCAGCAATGTTTGTTGATTTTTGTGATTGTAAATATAATGAATGCTCCTCAATAAATTTAGAAATCACTGAAGTTTAAGGAAAGAGAATAATCTCACTGTTCAGATACCCATGATAGCATTCCATGGGTTTCTTTTTCCCCTGTGACCTTGCAGCCTTCTACAAGTTGTAACAATTTTCTATTTATCCTAATATATATATAAACACACTCATATCTATATGTATGTATACATGCATTTTCTTCCTTTAAATTTACTTATTTCCTATTACTTTTGATTTGCAGAAACAGGTTTGAATACCCACTTCCTGTCTGAGTGGTGAAAATCAGATATGAACAGGTCTCCAGGGAACAATTCCTTGTAGTTCTACTGTCTGTTACACATCACACCACCTCTCAATCTTTGTCATATGACCTAGAGTTTTAGGATCAAAATTTCATTAAATTGTTATTGATGTTAGAAAGCATTCCAAAATAACAATTGTTATTATGTGTTTATAGCACTAAATACAATTACCTGGAATGCTGAACTTCAGCTAATTTAATGTTTATTCATTTTTTAAAAATTCTTTGACTTTCTCTTTATCTTTTAAAATCTGGTTCTTTGTCAGTCACCTAAACTGCAGTATTAAATAACATTTTTAAGTTAGATTGATAATGTAATAACAATTCACAGTCTAATATGACTGAAGAAAAACAACCTTCTTGTATGATAAATCAAATACCTTATTTTGTTTGTTTTGTTTTAAAGCACAACAAAGTTATATTGTCATTGTTTCATGTCTTTGTAGCTGTTAGTGTTATGGAGAAAATGTCTAAAATCAGACAAAATTTCTTCCTTCCTGTGTGCATTATTCCATTTACTATAGTAATTTTCCTTTATCAAGATATTTTAAAAATACTTTGTATGATGTGATTTTGATGTGGCTTCTTTACTTTTATCCCAAACAGAGTAAGATTTGTCAAATTCTATAATTAAGAGTTATTTCCATTCCTGAAACTTTTACTCAGTTAAGATTGTTTTATTGTTACTATTATGATCACCCTATTTTTTTCCTTTAGAGTAGAAATTTTTAAAAAATCACTTTTGTTTCTGTTTTAATTGAGAATTTTATGTATGCCTATAACATGTTTTCACCGAATCTACCCTGTGTTCCTTCCCTGATTTTCACTTTGCTTGCCACATCTATGTTATGCTTGGTTCTTTACTCTCTCCTCTGCAATCTGGGAGAAGTGTGTAAGACAAATCTCTGCATCCCTGAATTATTCTCCTCAAAGTCAATTCTCATTTCTCTAAGTCAATTAGGGGGTGAATGTCACATTTTAGGTTTTTTGGGAAAGATTTTATCCCCTTCCATCTTAGCTTATGACTTCATTTCCATATGTTCTCTTCATAGATAAGATTCTTCTTAAATTCTGTTAGGCAGCAGATATGTCTAATTACTGGTGGTTCAGAGAAACTCAGAGCCCCAGTTACCCTTTTAACCTTCTGAACAACAGAATGTGTAAAATGTGGAAATATAGACCTGTAACTTTTTCTTCCCTTTTTTTGTGTTCCTGTGAGGCAGTTATTTATGCCACCATAGGCCCACTCAGTAAATTCACATTCACCATTCATATCTATCTGTCTTTTAAAGAGTTAGAAATAGTTGAACAGTTGAATAGAGCCATAGAGGTATTAACTCAGGAGGCATTGTGCTAAGTGAAATAAGCCAGATGATAGGGAACAGAGAGTGAGTCTTGCTTTTCTTTCCTTTTTTAAAATTTTTGGGTTTTTTTGTTTTGTTTTGTTTTGTTTTGTTTTGTTTTTTAAGTTCATTGGGCATAGCCTTTTAATTTACAATTACACTGAGAAATGTTAGCAATAGATTGTGTAAATCATAGTTTAAGTTTGTTTTACTTTTACTTTTCATGTTTGGCACATTTTTGAATTATAATAATTGCAGGGGACTGTGGATACGTTTTAAGAGAGTGCTAACTGGATGCCATTTTTAAGTAAGAAATGTCTTCTGGGATTTCTAAAACCAACTAGATTTATCTTTCTCTGAAAAGTTCAAATCAAATGGCTCAGTCATATAAATGAATCTGTATTACATTTATTTTTCTTTACGACAAAGTTATAATGCATTTCTTCCTGCAGATTTAGAATTTTGCTGTGTTTGAAGTAGACAGGACTGTAAGTTATGTTCAATGTCTGTCAATGTCCTTTAAAATATGTTTTAAAAGTTATACTGTGACACCAGTTGAGATGATACAAAGTATTTAAGCAGATATTCAATGCAAGATTTTCTAAAGACAAATGAGCAAAGTGTATGCCAGTTTCTTTCTTAGGTAAACATTTCCCTAAATGAGTAGCATGTGATTATCACCACTAGTCATTTGGTAGTTCCAAACCCTGACAGTAGACTAAATATCTAAGAGGAAATTAAATCTATGCTGTGTACATGTACAAAGCAAAAAGAAAGAACTGTCAAGGGTGTCTAAGAGGAAATGAGTTGGGATAGGATGGTGAAACTGAAGGAGCTGTGGCTTGGAGTGTTAGGAACTGAAATCAGGCATTGCAAATCCCGTAGCAATATAATCTGACCACTTATCTCTCAGATCCTCACTTTCTTAATCCTTTAAATGATTTCATTATGAATAACCATACCTCATGGTTGCTTTCTCAGGCAAATGAAAGTACATAATTAATTATTCATCATAGGAAAGTAAGCTTAAAAACATCAGAGGTAGTTCTCACATATACTACAACATGTATGATCATTGAAAATGGCATACTGAGTGAAGTCAGCTAGACTTGGAAGGACAAATGTTAATTTGTCTACTTATGTTAAATATCTGTAATAGATGAATTCATAGAAACAGGAAGTAAATTCAAAGTAAGCAGGGCCTCAGGAGAGAAGGGATGAAGGGATATTGCTTAGTAGATTACAAAACCTTGTACATTAATTAATTAATACCACAAAAGGTTACACTTACAAATCATTAAAATGACTAGTTTTATGTCAAATTTTACTTTTTAATATACACATAATCCTTAAACTATTTTTTTAAACTAAAAATTGAATTTAGGTTGGTGTTATGATAATTTGCATGAACTACTACAAACAAACTAATCAAATAAGCAATACAAATAGTCATTATAAATATCTTACAAACATTTATGTAATGATGTTCATGTATTCAGTCATTATAGCTACAAAAATTCTTAAGAGATAATTATTCATCCAACAGAAGAGAAATCTCATCTATCGTTTAAAAAAACGAGTCTTCCAGATATGGCTTATAATTCTCCTGCACTACAGAGGTGCACGTGATGATCTATCAAAAACTACTCCATATGTGAGCTTCCCACTGATAGCTATGATGAAAATGAATGTTGCAATATATATCTCTGCTATCACCACTCAGGAAGCATGAGTCACGACAGTATAAATGAAAAGTTCATCTCAGAACTCACTCAAGATCTTGAGACTCGCCTGCTCTCACCTGAATTCCCCTCAAGGGTGGAGAGATCATCCCTAGTTTTATCAAAGCCCCTTCACCTCATGAAACCTGAGGAGAAATGCTATGGGTTTTTCTATTTTGGCTCTTCTCTTCCAAAATCCAGCATTTTCCCTTCAACTCTCATGAAGCAATCTCATTCCCCAGGGGAGTGCCTGACATCACCATTCCATTTCCCATTGTTCAACCTCTCAACAGTTTCGTGATAAATGCACCTCCTACACCAAATACAAAACTGAGATGGCTTCAGACTAAGACCGGAGGAGAAAAGAGTCACAGTCAATTCCCTAAACTCTCATAATTTTCATTTGTTGAATATTTTATCTCAAATGAATCATTTTATGTGTTGTAGTCATTTCCTTCCTAAGTGAAGTTTGATAAGTTAATTTAAACTTTATTAGCCCAGATTTCAGCTGATTTATTGCTTCATTTTTTAAGTTATTTTCTTGATTCTAAAATGGTCTCATAAATAAAATCTTTTATAATAAATTTAATTCAACACATATTTTAGAGAGTCATATTCTATAAAAGCCATCTCTGAGATAGTGTTTTATATATAGTGAAGGTGGAAATAGTAACAACAACCTAAATTCTCAACCCTAAAAATTTACATCGTAAAGGGAGAATTTACTCAGATAGTATAAGTAATATCTTAGGTGATTTAAGAATTCCCTTGAATATATGCATTTTACTTAATTATGAAAATCTTGCCAAGAGATGTATTCTTTATGATCGACATCGTAACAAGGTTATAGTGTTTATTATCACCCCTTTATCCTACTATATTAAAAGGTTCTCCAGGGTAAAGATAATCTTAGTTTTTTTTTGTTTTTTTTTTGTTTTTTTTTGCATCCCTGGAAGCAATAAAACTGTTCAGACAGGGTTTCAGACATACTCTGACTGGAACAAATATTTTGAGATTGTGCTTCCTATTCAGGAAATACATTCCCAAGTTGCAAAGTTTTTTTTAAGTGCTTATTTATATTATGCTGTATTCATTCCACAAGACTTATCCAGCAACTGAGAAGTCACTACATGATGACTAAATGCAACTGGGTACTGCCAACTAGACCAAGTTAGCAACAGGGTACACTGAATGAGAAATTCATTTAGGATACTTACTGGGGATACAAACAACAAAGCCTAACAACCAGTACTTAAAAATGATTAAATAAAATAACATCAAGCTTTTCACAAAATCAGAATTTAAAATGTGTTGGCTGAGCCTAGTTTAGCAGGAGACTTACATAGATACTCTATTGTCATTAATACCAGCACATTCGTATTGACTGATGATTGTTTACCGTTATAAACATGTTTATGTTTAGCATATGACTGGTCATCAGAGCAACAGCAACTCTGAGCACTAGAGTTGAAGAAAATGAGGCTCTGATGCATGTGCTACTCTCAGGTAGAAAGGATAAGAAATAAATAGCCTTGGAACCCTGATTGTCTAGCCCTGGGCAACTTATGGTAAATCACTCCACAAATGCTTTTCCAATGAGAGGCACAACTGTGAAATTCTGAATCTGGCATAAGTCCCACATTTCAATTTATTCTCTATTGGGGAAGGTGATTTTACTCCCAATAAGGATGTGGAGTAGAAAATCTGTAAAGTTTAGTTCTGCTGTAGTGTACTTGTTGCTGCTGCTGTTATTTGTTTGTTTAGAATAATACTCCTTTACCTTCACCTCTCCCCATCTTCTCCGAGGAGAAAAAGGATGAAGATGCCTCTAGCTAGTAAGGCAGAGGAACTTGGGTGTAGCCTGTGCTAACTGATAACACAGCCCTGCCCTCTGCAAATATGATCACCTCTCTTGGGTTGACGGCCTCCCATGAGGAAGTTTGTTGGCCAGCAGATGTGCAACTGCTCAGCAGATGTGAGACCAGCTGAAAGCTCAACACAGGGAGAAAGAGTGAAAGGATTTGAACATGATTCCAAGCTATCTAAAATAATTCTAATGTGATAAAAAAAATTTTATCAGATTTCATTTGGATTCATTAAAGTGCGGGCAGAAGTATGATTAGGAATTGACTTCAAGTTCCAATGATAAATGAGTTTGGCAAATTATAAGAGCATTTTAAGTTTTACTTGGGAAATGAACTGCAATGATCTTTGAATGATCTTTTTGTGTCCATAACCCTTTTTATCTTGTTCTTTCTCAGATGTGTCTTCTGAAGCATAGCTATGGATAAAATACTTTGTGTGCTATCTTCTCTAATTCAACTTTCATTAAAGAAAAAAATGAGAAGCATCTAAAAGTATTAGTTACTTTTCTGTTGCTGTAGTAAAAAAAAAAAAAAAAACCCAATGGCCAAATGCAACTTAAGGAAAAAAGGGTTTATTTCAGTCTTCAGTGCCAGAAGGATAGGACCTACAGACGGCAAAGAAGGCATGGCATGGCAGTAGGAAGCCACTTGGTTGTAGCCAGAAGTTTTCTCTGGTCCCACCCAGCCCCACAGTCGCACAGCCACTTATAAAATAATCACTCAGAGGCTTATATTAATTACAAACTGTATGGCCAATGACAGGCTTCTTGCTAGCTAGCTCTTATATTTTAAATTAACCCTTTTCCATTCATCTATGTTTTGCCATGTATTCTGTGGCTTTATCGGTCTGCCAATATATTGCTCTTTGGACCCCAGGCTAACATCTCTCCCACCTCTGCCTTTCTTTGTCCTGTCTCTCTCTTGGATTTCCTGCCTAGCTATAACCTGACTTGCCATAAGCCAGAGCAGCTTCTTTATTAACCAATCACAGCAACATATACTCACAGTGTACAGAAAGGTATCCCATAGCACTTCCCCTTTTCTGTCTAATCAAAAAATAAGCTTCTAACTTTAACATAGTAAAATTACATATAATAGAACAGTTATCAAGTAAGAAATTACAGTTTCAGTATCTACTCTATTTATATTTGGCAAAATTAAAGAAAATATTCTATCTATCCTATATTTGTGAGTGTAAAGTTTCATGTCTAATTTATCTTTTATCATAACCAAGGAAAATTATAACTGTCTAGTCTTCAACTACATCAAGGACCCCAGAAGGATATAATAATTACCTAAGTAAATAGGAAGTGCATTGTAAGCAGCTTCCAAAAATCTAGAATGGCAGAGACAGCTGGCTGCCTGTATAGTCATCCAAAGTTCCTCTGCAACATTGGGGTATCTGTCTTCAGCCTATAGACCTAGAGTTTTTTTAGTCACTTCTCCCTGTGTCCTGTAGAATATCTGGCAGTCTCCTCTGTGAAGTAGGAACCTGAAGGACCATCTCGCCTTGTTTTGGCAAAATTTAGTGATCATTTTTGCATGGGTCCTGCATTTCTAGTCGATACAACATTTTGTCAAGCAGTCCAGGCAAGAATAGTTTCTTGCCCAAATGGCTAACTTTTACCATAAGGAAAGCAAACTCCATACTAAGTTTCTTAGATGCCCATCATCTTCTTTGAAGTAAATTAGTGCTGCCAGGAGCAGATGTGTCTCACTGTCCAGAAAGTCTGTTTTTTAAAACATTTTAAATGCCATATTCTGTAAGTCTTTGATGTGTTTGAATATTACCTACCTAATTGAAATATACCTTTATATATCTAAAAAACTTAACTAACATGACTATAAGTTTCATTATCCTAGATGACTATTAATCTATATTTCTTAATTATATATTACAATTTTAAATGAGCTACATAAACATAATACCTTAAACAAGAGTAGAAATATACATACATTATAACAAAATTAACTTTAAATTAGTAATATACTAAAATCTATAGCACTGTAAAATATTTTAAATAAGTTGTTGCTCTTTAAAAGTAGATTCAATAATCTACGCTTTCATCCTATCATATCTATCATACCATATCACCTTTTCTTCTTTAGAAAGATTGCATTTTAATCAACCCCCTTTAAATAAAAATAAACATTTATAAACAATATTTTGGGATTTTGGGTGTACCTGTTCTTACTACTTCCTGCTGACTGGGGGTGCTAGTAATCTTATGGGGATCCTGAGAAAATTAAGAATTATAGTTAAATCCTGGCTGTAACAGTCTGTGAGGATGGATTGTCTCAGCAAGTTGCCCTGAAGCTGATTTTGGATGTTGGATCATCTGGGCCCTGGTGTCACTGGAGATTTTTTAGGAGGTCTTGGCTGATCAAATAATTTTAGCCTGGAAGCAATCTACAGATTCTCATCTTCTATGGAAACAAAAGCAGAATTTCTTTTCCAAAGCAATGTATCCTTAGAAATAAATTTTGAAGTCAAGATACCTTTAAAATATATGTATTGATTTAACTTAGCAACCTTTACGATCAAATGTCTTTCTGCAGTTAAAAATCCCAAAGACAATATAATCCAGACTCTCTGTGTGATTTCCATCTCTATGTGGCTTATTTTTTATATTATTTTTATTGTCTCTCTAAAGACTTTATTTTTTAAAACATCTATTTTTTAAATATAACTATCTATATTCATTTTCCTCTCTCTTCCAAGCCTACTTACATTTTTACACACATTGTGAACTGTTTCAAGGTTTACTCCATCTGAATCTGTCCTATGGTGAATCTATAATCCTTTTCTGACCATTGTTTTGAACTGCAGCATGGTTAGGACTGAAGTAGCAGCTTTGGTTTTTCAACATGGCACAGGCACCAAGTCACGTTTACTTGTCTAATTCTGGGAAGTAGCATTCAATAGTATGACTGTGTTTTTAAGCCAGTGGCTGTGCTCCTAAGCCCGAAGGTAGCAGCAGAGGTGAAACTGCTCTGTATCAAGGCCCGGCTCATCAGAGATCGCAGCAGTCTATCCACCATGTTGCTGATAAAGCCCATGCAGTCAGGGGATGGATCTCTGTACTACGGTCCTGTGTGAGAGGTGAAGTAGGAAGCTGTTTTTGGCTCTGTTTTAGAATCTCTTATTAAACTCTCTTAGGTTTTAGGTGGAAATTCTTGCTCCACGTTGGGCCACCAAATGTTGCCGTAAGTTTTCTCAGGTCTGGCTGACCTTGCTTTTGGTCTGGTCCCCACGGTCCCTCAGCCTCTTATAAAATAATCACTCAGAGGCTTATATTAATTACTGACTGTATGGCCAATGGCAGGCCTCTTGCTAGCTAGCTCTTATATCTTAACCCATTTCTATTAATCTGTGTTTTGTCACGTGTTCTGTGGCTTTACCCGTCTGCTGACATGTTGCTCCTTGGGCCCCAGGCTGGCATCTCTCCCGCCTCTACCTTTCTTCTTCCTGTCTCTTTCTTGGATTTCCCGCCGAGTTATAACCTGAGTTGCCATAGGCCAGACAGATTCTTTATTAACCATTCATAGCAACACATACTCACAGTGTATAGAAAGACATCCCATAGCACTTGGTCACATTTACTTACACACAGAAAGCAGGGCAGGAATTTCAGCAAGCTAACTCTCTCAAAGCCCAACCCCAGCAAGTTGCTTCCTCCAGCAAGACTCCACCTCCTAGAGATTCCACAACCTCCGGAAACTTCCATCAACTGCAAACAAGGGCTCAAGTACCTGAGCCTGTGAGGGACATTTCTCATTCAAATTGTCACTTAGTACAAGTTAATTTTCAAAATATATATCTATATATGTGTGCATACATAGGCATACATGCATACAGGCACACATACAAATAAATGCAAACCAAGGATCCATAACCTGAAAATCCTAAATACTCCTAAGTCCAAAACTTCCTGAGTACTGTGTGGCACCACAAATGGAAAATTTATACTTGACTTGAAGTGACAGGTTTCAGTCAAAATAAGTGCAAAAAATATTGTATAAAAATAGCCTTCAGGTTTGTACAAGGTATATATAAATCTAAGTTGAGGGGTCCTATAAAGATGATTCAGTGTCTAAGAGCACGTGACACCCTCCCAGAGGACCTGAGTTTGATTCCTTACACCTATGTGGTGGCTCACAACCATCTGTAACTCCAACCCCCAGGATGCAACACCTTCTTCTGGCCTAGGCAGGCACCAGGCACACATATGATACACAGATATATATGCAAGAAACAGACATACATGCATACTCACATTTTATACTTGAACTTACATATCTTCTACAATGCCTTATTATGTACATTCAAATATTCAAGATAAAAATGAAATATGAAGATTTCTTACTCTAAGAACTTCAAACAGATATGTAGGCTGTGCACACATAGACAATGAGACAGAGTAAGGCAGTCAGGGAGGGAAAGAAGAAGAAAGTTTTAAATGACAGTTTGAAACCAATCAAATCCTGGCTCTAGCATTACCTTCCATCTGATATTTTTAAAAGTTACTAAGCATCTTCAAGACTTAGGCACACATTTATATGAGGTGATATTTTATTTGTGCTGATATGTGGTGATATTTTATTTGTGCTTTGATAAATAAAGTTTGCCTGGAGAATCAGAGGGAAAAGAAAGCCATTATAAGTAAGCAAGGAAGTCAGGCAGTGGTAGCACATGCCCTTAATCCGATCACTTAGCAGGCAGGATCTCTGTGTGTTCAAGGCCACACCAGCGAACAGAGCCAAACTTGGTGACACACGCCTTTAATCCCAGTACCAATCTGGAGGTCTGTACAGACAGACAAGAAGTGGCAAAGCTGTGTAGGAAGAGGAAGTGAGGTAGCTGGGCTAAGATAGCCAATGAGAGGGCAGAAAAGCAAGGAATATAAAGCCTGCGTAGACATGAGGTCATGCCACTTGGAAGCTGCAGAGTTGGTGAGGTAAGGTTAGCTGATGGCTTTCCCTGTTTCCCTGATCTCTAAGGCTTTCACCCCTATATTTGACTCCATGTTTTTCATTTAATAAGACCATTTAGAAATTCTTCTACATTTATAAATTTAAATAGTGTTGCTTCATTCTATGATTGATCTGTTAATAAATAAAACAACTTACATCATGTTTCAGATATGAGAAGTCATTAGTCACTAGTGCTGTTATAGCATTATAGCAACACAATTCAGTAAATTGATTAGCCATTCTTGTCTGTAGATAATAGAAAAAAA